>JBDJHY010163833.1:0-12530 GCA_039654485.1 Withania somnifera | reverse complement strand
ATTGCTATTCTTTGATATATCTTCTTTCGTATTCTTCTGCTTTTATTGTAGTAGTCCTCCGCTTCGGCTACGGACTATGGGGTTTGGTTCTCCTACTTAGGTATAGTAGGTGCCATCATGACTCCGAGAAATCGGGTCTTGACACTTTGCTTCCTTTCTATGTGGCTAGTTCTCTATGTTTTGTCACTTGCTTCTGTGACCTCATTTCTTGTATTTTTGTTATTTATCGCTTATATTTGTTATGTGCCTATTGGGCCCCCGAATCCTACTAGGTACTTGTTACCTCGGCGACTTGTACTCATAATGCACTTGTGTTAACTTGATGCAGATATGAGTACTAGTGCCTAATATTGATTAGTTGTTATATGTTTGTTCCCCCTCGCTGCTTTTGCTTTCAGATATATAGGGTGAGCTTTGGATGTCCAGCTATTCCTGCTCTCTTCAGTTTTCTAATTTATCTCTTTTGTGTTTCTAAGACAAGCTTGTATTATAGATTTGTACTTGTGCTCGGTACTTAATGGCTTTGTGTATGCACTAATACCAGGTCTTGGGGAGGTTTTTTGATTTTTTTTATGTTATTCCTCATTTCTGACTTCGTCTACATTCTTTTACTTCACTTTATTGTACTTGTGCGCTCGTTATTAGCATAGTAGCTCTCTTCTTTGCCTCTGGGTTATAGGGTTGGTTCTCCTAATGGTGGGTTTGTAGGATCCATCATGATCCGAGAAATCGATTCGTGACATATACTTGTTCAGTAAGTCAATTTTTACCATAATATTCAATTTTATGCATGATTATATGCCCTGTATACACAGAATATCATATATTATTGATCATATACTTTTTTGTACTGTATTATTTTATGATGTAGATTTAGACACTCACCCTCAAGCTCACAGTTAGTTCAGATTCCAGCTTCCAGTTGTTGGTTGGTGAGTCCTCTCCTTCAAGGATATTTGATTCCTTTAGAGTTTGCAGACTATGTTAGTTCTTTTTAGTTTACTCACAGTTATCTGGGGGATTGTCCCTACAACTCATCAATCATGTTTAAACACTTTTAGACACAATTAATAATTTAGTTTTGTTGGGTTGTTTTTAGTTTATAACCTTCATAGTTTACTTATTATTCTTAGTTTTTCGTTTTATTATAGTTTATTTCTATGATAGTGTGTAGTTTAGTAGAATGCTAGTACCAAGAGTTTTCTTAGGGAAACTTCTAGTTCTAAGTACCATGTCTCGTTTAGGGTGTAGGCTCGATCATAACAAACTTGGTATTATAATAGAAAATTTGAAGTGTCCTAGGATGCCTAAAAATCCACGTTTAGTAGAGTCTTCTTTATGGGTGTGAAACATGTCATACTTATAAGGAAAAGGCTACAGATCATTTAGGAACAAGTTTCCTTTTTTCATTATTCTATATCGTGCGATAGAGTTTGGCTCTAGTCTCTTTCTTACTCGTGCTTCATGCATTTTCATATTAGGACTCCTAGAAGATATGTTAGAAGTAGGGTCGGTGCCAATGGACAAGATAACATTCCATAGCCTCCACTTGCCCCAGTTGGTCAGCATAGGAACAATGCAGTCACAAATTTAGAACTTCAAAATGCCACCCAGATATTGGCTCAGTCTATGACAATCGAGATCAACTAATAAGGACAACCCCAACCGTTCATGCTGGTGATTTAGCTACCTCTTAATTTAGGGATTTCTTCTTAATAAATCTTCTAGAGTTCATAGGGTCCAAGGTTGAAGAGGACCCACAAGGTTTCATAGATAAACTAAGAGAGATTCTTAATGTGATGTAGATACAGAGGTTGAAAGTGTTGAGTTGGAACCCAACCAACTTAAGAGTGTGGCTCATATATGGTACACTCAGTGAAAAGACAGTCATGGAATAAATGTGTCTCCAACAGTTTGGGATACCTTTGTTGATGATTTTATTGACCGATTATTCCCAAGGGAGTTGATGGAAGCAAAGGAAGAAGAGTTCATAAACATGAGGCCTTGAGGCAAGGCTTTATGTCAATTAAGGAGTATGGTTCGATAACTACTTAGCTATTTAAATATTCCTCACATATGGTTTATTGATCCAAGGGCTAGAATGAGTAAGTTTGTTTATGCGATCTTATACTTGGTAAAGAAAAAGGCAAAGACCGCTATGTTGGTCATGTTGGTTAGAGATATGAACATTTCCAGGTTGATGACCTATGCCCAGCAGAAAGAGGGGGAGAAGTTGAAGAAGAGAGATAAATAACAAGAGGGCCAAGACTAGAAATGTTGAGTACAATCAACAAGGTACTGGTGGTGGGAGCAGATCCTCCTTTCAGCAAAGATCTTCCATACTAGCACCTCATCATCTAGTGCTCCATTTCTGGCATCTAAAGTCTAACAGGATTAGAAGGGCAGAGGTTTAGGCTCTCGATCTCAAGGTAGAGTTGCAAGGGGCGTACTTACCCCACTTGCAGTAAATGTGCTAGGAACCATCAAGGAGAGTATTTGTATAGAAATGAGGGTTATTTTGGTTGTTGTTAACCAGGTCACAAATTGGATAATTTCTCCTCATCTATATAGAAAATAGTGTAAGAGATCTTAGTATGCTCCTATATCACCTCTATCAGGTTGCCTGATTCAACAAGGTGCCACTTCTAATACAGGTTGTGCTCAACATCACAACTATTTGTATGCCCTTTTATCTTGCTAGGATCAGGAGAGCTTACTAAATATAGTTAGATTTCCTCTCTTGATATTTATGCATTACTAGACACAAGGCTACCTTGTGTTTGTTGCCTCTTATGTTGTCTTAAATTTAAAGTCGGTCTTGAACAACTCCTAAAACTCTTTCCCGTTTCCACTCTAGTTGGAGTAGTATTATAGCCAGAAGAATATACAAAATTATCCATTTTTAGTCCTTTATAGAGTTACCTCAACTGATCTAGTATATCTAAATATGACTGATTTCGATGTTATTCTTGGCATGAGTTGGTTGCATTTTTCTCATTCCACATTCGATTATAGAACCAAAGTAGTGAAGTTTCATTTTCCTAGTGAGCTAATCATAGAATAGAAGGATAGTCACTCGGTGACTAGTGGTCATTTCATTTCTTATCTTAAGCTAGGAGAATGATCTCTAAGGGGTGCATCTATCATCTAGTCTTTGTTAAGCATTTTAAATCCGAGACCCCAACTCTTTAGTGAATCCCAATAGTAAATGAGTTCCCATGAGTCTTCTTTGAGGATCTCCGTAGAGTCCCTCGAGACAGGGAGATTGACTTTGGGAAAGACCTTCTTCCATATATATAACCTAGCTCTATTTTTCATACAGAATGGCTCCATCATTGCTTAAATATCTAGAAGAAAATATAAATATCTGTTTAGACAAGGTCTTCATCAGACGTAGCATTTCCTTATGGGAAAATTCATTCATCTTCATGCATGAGAATGAGGTTCTACTATAATGTGCATCAATTATCGTCAGTTAAATAAGATCAAAAATAAGAATAAGTAACCCATTCCCAAAATTAATGAATTATTCGACCAACTTTATGTTGCCATTTATTTCTCTATGATTAATTTTTGATTCTGTTACCATCAGTTGAAAGAAAGAGAGTGTGATGTTCTATCAACATCCTTCAGAACTTGATATGATCACTATGAATTTATAGTTATTTATTTTGTACTAATATATGCTCCAATAACTTTTATAGATCTTATGAATAGGAAGTTCAAGTAGTACTTAGAAATATTTGTTATTGTATCATAGATGATATTTTGATTTACTCCTGAAGTGAAGAGGAGCATGCAAAACACTTGAGGATTATGTTGTAGACTTTTAAGGACCACTGATTGTTTGCAAAATTCTCTAAGTGTGAAATTTGGATGAAGTCAGTTTCTTTCCTTGGGTATATTGTATCCAGTAAGGTATTTAGGTAGAATCTTAGAAGATTGAAGTTGTGAAGAACTGTCCCACAACCACTACTCCATCAGAGATTAGGAGCTTTATTAGTTTAGTCGGTCAGCATAGAAGGTTTATCAAGGGTTTTTCTTCAATTGCTTCTCATTGACCAAGTTGACGCAATAAAAGGTTAAGTTCCAATCATTTGATTGTTGTAAGAAGATATTTTAGGAGTTGAAGTCTCAATTGACGTGCTCTTCCGTGTTGATTATGTGTATGATCTTAAGCCAGTGGGCATAATTTTTGCTTTAAATACTTAGAGTGATTATCTATATGGTGTACATATTGATGTGTCCATAGACCATAAGAGCCTGTAATATATTTCCAGTCAGAAGAAGTTAAATCTTTGTCAGAGGAAATAAATTAAGATTCTCAAGAATTATAGCTTGAGTGTTCTTTACCACCCGGGTAAGAACAATGTTGTGGTTGATGCCTTAAGAAGATTATCTATGGGTAATATGGCACATGTAAAGGAAGGAGGGAAAGAGTTAACTAAGGATTTTCACAAACCTACACTCTTTGAGATTTGTCTACAAACTCATAGAATGGTGGTGAAATAGTTTAGGACGGTTCAAAGTCTACTTTAGTAGTTTAGGTAATTAAAAAGAAAGATAATGATCTTGTTTGGCACCAGTTGAAGGGTGCTTGTTGTTTACAAGAAGAAAGTAGAGGTTTTCTCCAAAGGATAAGGTGATGTGCATCACTACTAGGGGATGTTATGCATTCCAGACATAGATAGTTTGAGAGAAAAGATTCAAGCAGAGGCTCATAGCTCTAAATATTTGATTCATCGAGGTTCAACCAGAATGTACCAAGATCTAAGAGAGGTTTATTGGTGAAATAACATAAAGAGTTACATTTTAAATTTTATGGCTAAGTGTCCAAATTGCAAGCAAGTTAATGTTGAGCAATAGAGACCCGGTGGTCTGGCTTTGGATTTTAATATTCTCGCTTGGAAGTGGGAAGTGATTAATATGGACTTCATTAAAAGGTTTCCTCATATTCACTACTAGCATCACTCTATTTGGGTAATTGTAAAAAAAATAACCAAGTCAGTGCACCTCTTTCCAACTAAGACTACAGATTCAGCTAAGGATGACAAAAAATTTATATCCAAAAGTTGTTCATATTGCACTGAGTTCCTTATCCATTATTCTTGACAGAGGTACTCAATTCACCTCTAACTTTTGGAAGTCTTTCTAGAAGGTTCTATCTATCCAAGTAGACCTCACCACAACTTTGCATCCACAGATAAATGGTCAGGCAGAGCATACATTAAGACTTTAAATGATATATTGAGAGCCTGTGTGATTTATTTCAAAGGTAATTAGGATGATCACTTGTCTCTCATTTAGTTTTCAATAATAATAGTTATCATTCCAGTATTCAAATAACTCTTTATGAGGTCCTTTAATGGAATAAGGTGTAGGTCTCCTATTAGTTGGTTTAAAGTTGGAAAACCTTCCTTGTATGGCTAGGTTTGGTTCATGAAGCTATAGAGAAAGTTCAGTTGATTTGTCAAAGGTTGAAGACTACTCAGAGTCTTCATAAATCTTATGTCGATTTAAGAAAAAGAGATTTTAAGTTTGAGGCTAATGATAAGTGTTTCCCATGAAAGTTGTGATGATATTTGATAAGAAGGGGAAACTTAATAATCAATACATTAATCCTTATAAAATGTTAAGGTGGATTGGAGAAATGCTTACAATTTATATTTTCCCATGAAGTTGGTAGCAGTACATCTAGTGTTCCACATTAAAAAAGTGTGTTGGTTATCTATCTCTTGTAGTTCCTTTGAAGAGTGTTGGTTTGAAGGATAGTTTTTACTGTGAGGAGATACCAGTTGAGATACTTGATAGATAGGTTTATACACTGACAAATAAAGATATTAATTCATTTAAGGTTTTCGGAGAAATAATTACATTGAGGGAAAAAATTGGGAAGCAGAGGTAAATATGATGCCAAGTACCCTTAACTTGTCTCTTCTAACATTAAGAACACAAGAGATAGAAATCTTCCTTCTCTAGTTACTCTTGTTAGTTTTCTTGTCCTTATTAGTTACCTATGATTCCTAGGTATTCATTCATGTCAATAATGTTCATCTAAGTCTTTACTCTTGGACCAGTCAGTTATCATGATAGTAGTTCAACACTGAGACTAGACAAATAGCTCTAGCGATTCTTTACTTTTCAATCTAGTTTTAGCCTCAATTCAAGGACAAATGGTTACAAGGAGGAGGCATTTTAACACACCTAATGTTTAAATATGAACCTCCAATTCTTAGGGCCTATATACCTTACTAAAATGTCCTTAGTAATAAATTTGACAAATCTCAAGGTGGCACAATTTTTGATAGAAATCACGGTGTTATGAATTCTAGTAGAGTTTAAGTTCTCATTGTCTAGTTTGGTAGATTGGCATTGTTAAATGGATAGTATTGTAGATTATCTTTCCATAAAACCTTTCAAAACAAAAATTGAATTTCTAGAACTCTGATTATGGGAGTTATCATGAAAGAATTAATATGTCGTATCTCAAGTTGAGGTTGTTTTGTAAAATTAAGAAGTTCCAAATTTTAGGCATGATATTACCATATGATCACTGTGACAGTCATTTTGAAAGCCATGGAGGGACTACTGTAGTGGTCTCCCGTGCCATAAAAATGATAGTAAAGACCAGCCAAAGACTGTCGCAGTAGGTTTCATGTTGTCGTCATGCTGCAACAAGGTAGTAAAGACTAGCCAAAGACTGTTGTAGTAGGTTTCATGCTTCCACAGTGGCACCGCCATAGTGGGGTGATGGCCATTACAACAGACAACAAATAATGATTCAACACTTAAGTCCATCTTTTCTTAAATTTCCAGTTCTTTTCTCTCTTATTCCAAACCTAGAAAGTTTTTCTTGCCTATACTCATCCACCAATTTTAAGGTAAGTCCCTTCTACTTAATTAATTATTTCTAACATCTAATTATGAATTTCCAAAAATATTCTACTAAAACATCTAAGGGTTTTTTTTAAAATTTAGTCAATAATCATTAAGAACAAACTTGGAATCCACCTTCAAAATCTTCAGATCTTGTCTAAGAAATTAAGATATATGGGACTTTATTAAAAGTATCATTTCACAATTATGTGCAAACTTAAGATTTCCTGATGATTTTATAACCTGATGATTTAGGGTTTTCACCCAAAAATGTAATTTTCTTGAAACATTAGTTTTCCTCATGATAAATTGTGACTATAGTTCTAGTTAAACCGACTATACATGATTTATCATGCTTTTAATTTAGTAAATATAATATTTGAGATAGTTTGCATGAATATATAGATTTTGGTCAATTTTCGTATGATTTAGTATATACGAATCTTATGATTATATAATTAGAGAATTTAGCATGACTAGTTCAGTAGTTAAGATATTTAGTAACTCAGTAAATTTAATTGGTTCATGCTTAGTTTTAGAAATCTGGTATATCTAATATCAATAAATAGTATGTGGTTTTCGAAGTAGTATCTAGTATCGAGTGGACTCGGGTTTCAGATAACCCAGTATGAAAACTACTTGCCAGCATAAGTTATATTTTACCACTTTATGGCTTAGTTTAGTAGATATACGTAAATTTCAGATTCTATATTGACTAAAAGGTATAGAGCATCCCTCCTTAACGTAGGACATACATTGGACTCTATGTTTACTCACATGATTTATGTGAGTTAGGAGAATCTCTCATATATATTCAATAGTCTCAGCTTTGATATTTTCATAGTTTAGATGACTATTTTATGATGTATTATATACTACCGGTTACTAGTTTATTCCCATAAAACTGGGAGTCATTGTACTTCAGTCTATACATGTTTCACTTGATGTACTTAGTTCCTAAGATTTTTGTTTTTAGTAAACATGCAGTTTTATACATGATTGCATGTATTATATACCTACTACATTCAATAGTAATGGTCACATACTTTTTATGCTACATTTTTTTATGACGTAAATTCAGCTCTCATCCTCAGGTTCGCGGTTGGTTCAGATTTCATCTTCTAGTCATTGAATGGAGAATCCTCATCCTTCGAGGGATGTTTGGTTCATTCATAGTTTGCAGACTATACTAGTTAGTTATTTGAAGTTTAATTGGAGTTGTCTGAGGGCTTTTCCTAGCAACTTATCAGTCATGTTTAGAGGCTTTCGAACATAATTAAACAGTTTAATTTTTTTGGGATGTTTTTGTGCATTACCTTTTTAGTTTTATTTATTTTTCTAAGTTTACTATTTCAGTCTAGTTGATTTATGCTTCTGCTCAGTATGATATGTGTAGTTCAGTAGCATGCAATACAACGGTTTATAAAGACCACTACTTATTCTAAGTACCATGTCTCATCTAGGGTGTAGGCTCAGATCGTGACACATAGTAGTGAGGAAGAAGTGCAGAAGCACAAATAAAAGAAACTTAAGAGGAAGTATATGTGTTAGACCATTTTTAACAATGGTGGTTTTTTTGTAACAATTCAATAAAATTTCATAAAGGGAAATCATCGGCGAAGAACAAAGAGGAGAAATTAAGGGTAAAATTCTAATATTTAGCTACAACTTATCTTTATTTTGAGCGTAAAGTGTATTTCGAGTCATGCAGTCCAAAGTTGGACAGTTTAAATTGCTAACATCGACACCATGCCCTTTTCCCTAATCAATTTTACTTTAATAGACAATCATATAATTTTTTCATATTATTAACCCCGCCAAATTTAATGCAATGCGACTATTTAACATCACTAATGAAAATCATGGAGATTTTGGTAAAATGTTGAAAGAGAAAGAAGATAGAACTTTTAATTGCATTAAAAGAAAATTTAGATAAACTAAACAAATAGGGAGAACAAGAATGAAATTAAAAAAGGAAAAACTACATAGCATGGTCAAAATTGATATTTAATTACTTCCTATAATTGTCCTTTCAAAAGTTACCTAAACTGGTCATAATTTATTGAAATAGCCACTTATACAAAAAGAACCCTACATAAAACTACCCTAACCCTCCACCTAACAATAACCCTAGCATGAATCGGTTGTTAACAACCCAAACTCCACTTCCGATCACCACACACAACCCCTTAACCCACTTTTTCTCCAGAACCACCTGAAATCCAACAATTTCTAGCGAAAAGGAACCAGTAACTCCGACCAACAACCACCTACAACTTTGAAAAACCAGACCCACTATTCCACCACCTAGAAACCACCACTTAAACCCCTTTGTCATTGTACCTCCATCTCCCCTTCTATTTTTTGACTTAATCTGCCGAAAACAACATCACTGTCGCATTTTTTCGGTCAAAAATGATCAAAAGATGGTGGATTTTGTTTTATCGGGTGAGATAGGTTGTGTTACGGTGGTTTGTCCCAAAAATTGAGTTTTTATGGTGTATACATCCCACTTGTAAAGAAGCCTATCCCTGACCCAAAGCGTTAAGTGGTGGACCAAACCAAGTACCAAAAGAAAAGAGAAGAGAGATGAAGAGTACAAATAGCTAAAAAAAATAATGAAATACATACAGAAAACAACTCCCCATAACCTGGTATTGTGGTTGTAGAGAATATATATATACAAAATAGAACAAAATTACAACCAGCAATGGGGAAAAACAACAAGGTAGCCATCCTGAACAAAACTAGGGCAACTCTATGCAGAAGGAGAACTGATCAGCAAGAACGCCAACTGCTCACAGTATTTCTAAACAAATTTGATCTATCCAGCACGATCTCGCTCTCCCAATTGGATCATACTAGGACTTGAATAAAAAAAGATGCAAATATATAGCATGAGTACGAAAAATAACGGGTATCTAGTAGGCATCATAGGCAGACCAAGAAAAATCAAGCATAAGATTGGTAAAGTATGATCAATAACAAGCAAAGAGGGAGTAGTCACAGTATCAACTAACAAGTACGAAAGAAGGTAAACTATCAGATATAACATAGAGAATATGAGTCATGAGAAAATCATGACCAACGTGACATATACCTAGAGCTCCTACGTAACCAGTACAATAAGAACCATAAAGAGAATACGAGACTAATAACGGCTAATCTATAAAAAATATAATGTATATGAAATGACCAGTATCCTCAGGAAAACAGCAAACAAGGCCTAGCTAGAAAAAAGACATACCAGCACATAAGTAACCCAACGGGACTCCCCCCATAATCTCGAAGAGTACAATCAATCGTGAATAATGCAATTTAAAAGAGTGTTGATAAAAGTAAATAATGGTCATACGCACCCTCTTCGATAGGTAACCATGACAGAAAGGACCCATAGAAGACCTTTGAGTATGTCACTAATCTGCCTGTATACTCCTCCCCTAGGCTACGCAATACGTCTGGTATAGTGACCTAGGTCAGAATGCCTATGAAGGGATTCGATCCCACGTACAAAATCCTCGTGAAAAGCCAACTAGGGCATATTCCTCAGGGAAAAAATGTCAAAACATGGGCTCATCCCGAGAAGTCAATTCCAACCATGTAAGCAAGATCCAAATCTCAGTAACCCAACTGTCGCTATGTAGCCAATATCCAGAAATCACAGTGATAGTGAGAAATTGGATCAAATGGTTAGAGATAATAGCTCCATAATGATCATGAGCGTAGCCATGGAAGTTATAAATATAATAGATGAGGAATCACTTTCCAGTTATCATTCTGCAAAAAACCCAATTACCTTTTAAAACACTAATGCATGCTCACAACAGAGAACAAACTAGCAATCTAGATTAGCTCTAAAGCCACCAGCTAAAATCCACGGTGTAACTACTAAGATCTAATCACAAGTATAATCCCTTAATCAACCTCAACTACATTCCAAAAAAGGCATGAAACACACAAAAAGAACCTCATAATCCTAGGGATAAATAATAAGCAAGCCAAAAAGACAGGTCGTAGGTTAAGATAACCATTATAATAAGGCTCCAAACTAGTAATCCAACCTTGACCTGACATTTTACTAAGAATATATAGTACTAAATACCCAGTGTGAAATAAATAAGTCATAGCCTACCTGGTTCTGGAGATGACCTCAAGAATGACGCTAAGATTTCTAAAATGCATGAACAAGATCAAAATCGCAGGAAAATAGTAAAAATATAACCCATATGTCAAGACGAGTAAAAAAAACCCAAATTGCTATAGGAATAACAACGTCAAAATCCTAACTAAAAATGGGTCAATGAACCCCCATAGCTTGGATAAATAGAATATTTATACCCACAACCATAGCTTAGCTCAAAGATCGTATGGTAAAAAATTAGGATCAAACCAATGGTAGAAAATAAAGAAACAAGATCAAAAAGTTTATATACTAAGAAAAACCTTACAACTAAAGAAGAATCAAAGAATTACTTGGTAAAAACAATCGTAGAACCATCAGAAAATAATTCCATTTACCAAAACTATAATTAAACCCTTTAATATACAAATTGAAACTCAAGATTAGAGAGAATTTGGGGAAAATTATAGAGATTTTTGGTCAAAATTTAAAAATTAAATTATTTATAGGGGTTACCAGGCGGTGCTCCATGAATACATCCACAACCAACGGATGCGGATAACAAGGGTTCCAACCCTTCGCGAACGCAACCAAGGTCCACGAATGCGAAGGAGGATGGGTCCAATATATTCTTTTAAATTATTCTAAAAGGGGGTAAGAAATAGAAATCGAATCTGATTTTGACAAACCATATATGAAATATCTATGTAATTGATATTTCAGACTCAATGGAAGCTATAAAATAATGATTCGAGATCTTTTAACATGAGAAAGTCTCAAAGTAGCAACCATTATAAGGGAATCAAGCTATAATACTGACAAGTAACCAAACATCCGATCCCATCAAGTCACAAATGACTTGGGGCAGTTACAAGAACATTCTTAACACAGAAAACTAATAAAAAAGAAAGATGACCTCGAGGGTCATTACAACATCCCCTACTGAAGGAACTTTCATCCACTAAAGTTAAGAAAGAGGGGAGTACCTGATAACTCAAACAAACAAGGGTACTTAGCTCATATATCCCTCTCCGTCTCCCAGGTATCCTCCTCGACTGGATCACTAGCCTGATGAACTTTCATAATAGGTATGTCCATGGACCTGAGCCATCTCACATCCCGATCAATAATAACCTCAGGATTCTCTACATAGGTCAAACCTTTATTTTACTGAATTGACTTATGATGAAGCACATAGGAGGGTTTGGTACATAGAAATGATGTATGAAGGCATGGAAATTAGGTGAACCACTGCTAACTCTAGAGGTAGGGACAATCTATAGGCAACATCACTAATTCTCTTAGTAACCTAGTATTTCCCAATGAGCCTGGGGATAAGATTGTCCCTCCGACCAAATTTAATGAAACCTTTCATGGGAAAACCCTACAGAAAAACCATGTCTTTAAAACTAAACTCAAGAGGTTGAAGTCTATGATATACATAGATCTTCTGCCTACTCTTTGTTGTCTACAATCTATCTTGGATAACCCTAACTTTCTCGGTAGCATCTCAAATCAGATTTGAAGTCTAAGG
>JBDJHY010163813.1:0-12531 GCA_039654485.1 Withania somnifera | reverse complement strand
CAATGACGTAAATGTCGAATAACCAAAACAAAGATGTGATATGTATATATATATATATATATATATATATATATATATATATCGATAAAGAAAATTACTTATTTTTTATGTATTAACTTATTTTTTTTTTTTAAAAAAGAAAGTGTGATTCAGTTTTCAACTTGTTCCCACATACCATTTCTGATCAAGAATACAATATAAAAGTGTGCACTAATATTTTTTCAAAAAGAAAGTGTGATTCTACAAATGTCTATTTAAATTTAATATTAATTTATTATATGCACTAATTAATTATAAAAGTGTCTATTTATACAATGACAAGTATTCATATTGATATGATTTTAAGTTTTTATCTTTCACATGCCCGTTGAGTGCACGAAAAAATTCTATTTAAAATGATCTCCTCGAAAATAAATCTTATAATATGCAAATCCTAATTTAATTTGAATATCGAACATTGAATAAATACCTTTGGACATTGTGAAGTACTTATCATCTGAACCTACTGGTGTTAATTAACTCAAATGGGTTGCGACAAAGAATTTTGTAAAGATTATTTGGGAATTAGAAAAAAAGAACTTGTTGGATGCTCCTGAAGGAACAGAGATCACAAGATACGTGGTGTTCGTCGACGATGGATCATTTTTGCTCTCTGTCTCTATGAGGAAATTTTTAATTTCTGTCAGAAAGCCAATGAACAGTTTTGGTTCTAAAATTGAACTCTGGTTGAATTATCCTTCATGTAAATGTAATGGTAGTCTTCTCAATCTTAGGTAGTTTTCAACTTTGTTTTCTCCTCTCCTCCTTTTTGTATTTGATCATTTTATTAATTTTTCTAGCTAGGTGCCAAAAGTTGCTTTGTCCTCTCCTCATCATACTTTTTCTAAGTTTCTTTTATGCACTACGAAAACAATGTGAATCTCCTTCCTGTTGGAAGAATATGGGATCTGCCACTGACCTTTCCAATATGAATCGATTACTAAAGTGGATTAAGTCAATCCTTGACCAGTCTGTTTATTCACGAGCTTCGTAAAAATTTATACATCTTTTAGTAGTGATTGATTTTCACATTGTCAATCTACAAAAGCCTTGTTATTTAGTCTTGTGACCAGTAATATGAGCAATTGAACGGTTAGTATTTATATAGTCAACCTCAATATGTTATTTTTATATATAATTTTTTGAAAATTTTGTGATAAATCTTGAACTAAATCATGAATATGAAAATAAATTACTTATTATGTTCACATTTTTTGTTTAAACACCTTTTAAAAAAATATTAACTAATAAATTAATTTTATTTATTACCTATCTCTAATTTGTACCATCTACTAGAATTAAAAAAAAATAATTAATTATTTATTAAATTATATAAATTAATAAATATTTTTAATATATAACATGAAATCAGAGGATTTCACGTCGATGGTCGGAAAACTTGTCTGGAGGGTGGAGCTAGACAAGACAAGAAAGGTGGGGGACAGCAATTATGGTCCTTCACTTTCCATTATGGCTGCTAAATTGGCCTATGAAAATGAAGCCTTCACCCAGAAGGTGATTACACATGATTGGCACGTATTATTGTTAATCGCAGATTAATCAATATTTAAATTTACCACTAATATTGAAGTAGTTTTAGGTTGTGATCGATACGGAGAAAAAATATTTTGTGAATTTCTGTATTTAATTGGTCAAAAGTGTTATTAAAAATATTGTCTTGAAAAATAAATTTTTTTAAAATAAAAAAAAAAGTTTAATAAGTAATATTTTAAAGTCATTGTGTCCTCTGACACTCACCCAACGTCTCCAACACCCAACCCTTTACCATTCCAACCCTTGCCAACCTGCACTACTCCTCACCTCCTTCCACTACATAGTATTTTGCAGCATTATATATAAATATTTTTTAATAATATCTTTTTCTTTTTTAATTAACACTACAAAATAAGTAAAAATAATCATGTGTTTTCTAAAAAAACATTTTCAAGAAAATTATTTTAAATTAATGTGTACATTCTTTATTTTTTTCTTTTGCAGATGGACTTCATAAAGTTGTACATCTTTTGGAATGGTAACTTCAGCGCTCTCTCTCTAAATTAACCAGATATTACTAAGATCTTTTCATTATTTTTAGTTGTGATTATTAGTATCATCTTAAAAGACAAGACATGTCCTTTCATAAATAATTTTAAGTCTTTTATTGTCTACATGTCTACTTCTAGTGATCCGAAAACTACGACTTTATTTGGCTTCAAGCATCTTCTTATACATAAGTATTTACTTGTATTTGTTTGTTTAGAAATTTTTGTCAAGTAGTAGGAAATGAGAGCAGTACTTAGATAAATTGTAAAAAATCTTTAAGAGATTATCTCTAATATATAATTGTATTTGATATGTTGAGCTATTAGAAACTGAATGCAAAATAATGTACCACTGAAGGCCGGAAAATTACTAAGTTCCCACATCGATAGGTTATTTAGTCTCTTTATATGATCTCTTAGTCTTTTTATATGATCTCGTTCAATCCTCGGTCCTCACCCCATCAACTATATTTTGGGGATGATATAAGCCAAATGATCGTTTCGTATCATGGTATCAAAATCTGCCTCATTTCAATTCTTGATTCATACACCATATTGATTCTTACACTCTACATGTCCGCGTGAGTTTTGAGTTTCCACATCTATGCATGATGGATTGTTTGATCTCATTATATGATTTTGGATAGTTATTACCTCATCAGCTAGCTTTTGTGGCGTGGTTGATTACTAAATCACTCAATTTCCTGTCGGTGTGTCAGCTTACCAAGAAGTATACACCAAACAAGCCATTATGTTCCAAGACAAAGTTGAAGATTCAGACCTAGTTGTAGTTGCATTTAGAGGGACCATCCCATATAATGCAGACCACTGGATCACATATGTGGACCTTCCATGGTACGAGCTTGAAGGTTTGGGTAAGCTACATGCTGGGTTCATGAAAGCATTGGGCTTGCAAAAGAACACAGGCTGGCCTAAAGAAATAGATGAAAGCCCAGACCAAAAACTATTTGCATATTATGAAATCAGAAAGGAACTGAAAAGGATATTGAGCAAAAATGAGAATGCGAAATTTATGTTGACAGGACATAGTTTAGGAGGGGCATTGGCAATTTTATTGGCAGCAATACTGTGCTTGCATGAAGAAGAATGGCTGTCGGATAAATTGGAAGGAGTTTACACATTTGGACAACCTAGGGTTGGGGATCCACAATTTGGGAATTCATGAAGGACAAGTTCAAGAAGTATGATATCAAGTA
Organism: Withania somnifera; assembly: GCA_039654485.1. Lineage (NCBI taxonomy): Eukaryota > Viridiplantae > Streptophyta > Magnoliopsida > Solanales > Solanaceae > Withania > Withania somnifera. The sequence goes on along the minus strand of JBDJHY010163813.1, from coordinate 9,233 downwards.
CTATAGACATGTTTATTCCAATGACATCGTTCCTAGGTTGCCATATGACGACACTTCTTCAAGCATTTTGGATCATGTCTCTACTACAACAGCCTCTACAATGGCAAGGTAAAGTTCTCATAAAGTTGGATTATACTTTCGTTTCTTTTTTCAACAACGGTGGTACAGAGTCAGTTGTACTCTCTTTGATTATTCTACCTGGGTACTTGTGATCTCTCACTACCAAAGGTACAAAGTGTTGTCTGTTGTACCAAATGTTGTCCTCAAAAGCTTAGGCAGAAAAAAAAAAAAAGAAATCACGTCCTTTTTCTTGTCTTTGATGAAATTTGAACACGGATCTCCCCTGAGCACTAGGTCACACCTTGAATTTTGATTTGGTTCACACTTCATTGCCCCAAAAAATAAATACCTGTGCATGTTTCTCGAAACCCTGATTTTTTATTTACATCAAGGGAGGGGAAGAAAAGTGTAAAGGGGAAGGGAAAGCTACGCTATTGATGGAGTTTGAACCTCCACCTCAACTGCGGAAGGCAGGGAGCTCACCACGTGAGCTAGTCCTCAACCCTTAGTCTGATTAATTATTACCTTATGTATCAATTGCCACAATTAATTTTTTTGTTTTTGTTTTAATGCAGGTGGTGGAGGAAGAACCAAACAAGAATACTTCTCTGTGCTTTGGTTCTTGCCCGTGTTGTTGATTGCAGTATATGAGTTCATCAGGGGTTTCATCCTCCCTTGGCAAAGGGCAGTTATTACAGAGAGGACCGGTTCCAGAAAATGATAAGAATTGTAGGGTTGGTGATTCCAGGGTTGTCAGCTCATACTACTATAGATTACATTAATCTAACTAGATTGGGATCAGTTCACCATCCACGATCAGCTCATGAGGATTGTCTTAAGGATGATTGATGTTCAAGATTCAGGGTCATTTTAAAGTGAGAAAACAAAATTATTCCAAGCCACAGTAAATCAAGTCAACGTCTTGAATACTTTATTATATTATTGTCTTTCTATCATATTATATCATACCGTACTGACAATGAGTGTAATGATGTAGTATGATCAATGAGAGGATTCATATAACCAACCATTATTGCCTCGGCCACTCAAGCTTTAATGGTTAGTGACCTTATTCCAGTTTATTAGGCGAAGTTTGTTTTCCCTCTCCATAATGCCCATATTATGTATATCTAGTTTCTTTGAGTTATATCGTGTTCTTTAGTGATGAAGGTAGGGAGATAAGGAAATTACATTTCCAACCCATAAGCTTGTTTTTCGCATTATAAAGTAAGGAATTTGTCATTCGGGTGTCGGATGCACAAAGCAGAAACAAATTTAAAAGAATTCGTGGAATAATCGTAAATCATTACATACAGATCGAATCAAAGGAGATGTTTTTAGAATCTTACAGAGCAACGAGAATTTGCTGAAGATGTAGGTGCTTCCAGTAAAAAAGAAAGCAAATCCTTGTAATTGGAGCATCAAAAGGGAACTTGAGCTCCACTGCCCACTACTTTAGCATCCATGGACCATGGGAACCTTTCATTCTGTTCATGCCTCTGCCTTAAGATATCATTCAGCAGGCAGATACCATAGTACAGGGGGGAAGTCGATTGCAAGAAAGCATGTCTAGGAAAAACCATTTTCAAACCATTGCCAATTATTACCAGAATTACATGGTCTGATCCATTCACTACAAAATGCATACTCATCAGGAAAGAGGGGATTTAATCATTCAATACCAGATGATAACTTGTGCAGAGATATCTATGTAAAGCTAGGAGACTACCTGATATATAGAGGGTGGCTGTAACATCAAAATGCATGGCATGTAAAGCAGCCACTAAGAGACCCTATTTGGCGTGTCCGGCGGAAAGATAAGGCCTTGCTGGAGGATCTTGTTACTTCATGTGATTGGTTGGCTAACATTGAGCTTCTCATTTCATGGGCCTTTTTCTGTGTTAATCTAAGTTTGTTCATAATCTTATCCATGGATGACGATCTCTTTTTCTCCAGTTTCATCTGCATTATATTTATACAGGTAGCATGTTTTCAATTTGCAAAGAGAAAATACTTTCATTCTATTAGTGTATATGCAAGTTCTGTCCATTCTTCAGTGCTCTATATACTTGTGAAATATGAATAATAACTCTTCCTTCCTTATTATATGGATTGAGAAAACTACCAACAGATTGCAGCATCCACTAATGAGAGAACATGTATCTTGATAATGATGTCATGATCCAATTCAAAATTAAAGAGTACGAGATAAGGCGACTATCCATTAAAACCTTTTTTTCCTTCAAAGACAATCTAAGCTTATCATGCGGGCATGGAAGAGAAGAAAGCCCCCAGCAGTTAGGAGGTTCATTTTTTGGAAGGACTCGGGACCTGATCTAAGAAAATCATGCACGAATGCTAGCATATGATAATGCGTAGAAACCTGTGATATTTCTATACAATTAGACCAAATGGCGTATAATATTTTCTTTTATCAAGACCAAATAGCATGTAATATACCAAATTAACGAGATATATCTTCCCACCCGCGTAATTTTATCAGTTTTAGCATCCAACAAACTCACTCTCTGGAGAATTTTATTGACCTGCATATAACATGGGCCCGCCTATTCAACGGGGCTATTAGAGAAGCTGCTTCATTTCTCTGATCATTGGATGATCAAATACTGAGAGGTTAGAAGTATATCTTCGCTTGTAGAAAGAGAATGCGCATTCATTTGATCCTGATCCTTGTGGATCGAAAGGTAGACTAGACTAGCACGCACCTCCTAATAATATCCATAAATGACTTTTGCTAACTAACTCTGTTTCAGCTCGCGCATACAAAGAATCATTCGCAATTTTCGTCCCTCACACGAGCAACAGAAGACTAGCAGTAGTAACTTTACTTTCACACTGGGATTCTCGCATCTAGAAGACCTGTTTTCGGCTGGTCATAACCAGATAATAATTCGGTCGTTGTGGTCAGACAGTCTTATGGATTTTTGACCACCACATTCTCCACAGGGCCCTCTTATCTCTTCCTTCTCGGAGCTCTGGTTATGGAAGAAGGAGCCGAGAAGAAGGTATCAACAACTGGTAAGCGCCTCGCGCTATTTATTAGTTTAGTAAAGTCCATTCAAGCTGTATTTTATCTGGAATACCACAAAAGTTCAGCGAGGAAAGTATCAAAAGCACAGCTTATTTAACAGTTCAAAACCCTACATCCTAATCCCCTGAGTCAATAACAAGAACCTTCCTTTGCTATACAAGCCTAGTTCACCAGGCCAGACATCTCAACAGAAGATGTTTGACTTTCGAGATAAACCATTACAAGCACTGGTGGAAGTTACTAGATGGTTACCACTTCAACATAAGTTGTCTTTTCCAATTAAGAAAACTACTTTATCAAGTTTTTGGATTCAGGCCCAATACACTCAGTTGAAGCCATATAATTGATGAATCAGATAAGCTTATGAGCAACAGAAAGAAGCTTCAGAAACTAAAAAGTGCATGGTGGAAGTATGTGATTAAAGACCAACCTCTAGTTTCCTCATTGCTGCCTCTGCTTTTGCCTTTTGCAGGTTCTCCCATGCGGTGATTCTCGCTTCTTCCCTCTTAATCCTAATATTTCAGAAGAGAATAGACAACTAACAGCATGAATTGAGAAACAAATGCATTTAGATACTTGGAGAAAGAGAGGTTAAAGAGCATGAATGTGGTCTATCCTTTCTCAAACTGTACAGCTTATTGAGATTTTTTATGATCATAATCAACTTGAGATCAGATATATAATTAAGGTAATGTACATGTAAACCAATATTTTAGGAAAACAATACAAATGAACAAAATAACACAAGGAATGCATCTAACAGTCAGCTGAACGTTTTCCCTTCCCTTGTGTTTGCATCTTCTACAAAAGATCTATCAGCTTTTTCCTTTTCTGTTTGTAATACTTCCAATCATCTTAGACTACCATCAAACTATGTAATTGCCAATGCATCAAGTAATTTACTTACAAGCTAACAAGTGAAATAGCATCACTTACTTTGAAATACTCATTGATGTGTCTGAAACATCCCAAGCTGATGACCGGATTTCCATAGCTTTCCTTTTCCAGTCATCAAGTTCCATGCTCCTACCCGGAATTCGAGCTTTCTGTTTCTTTGACCACCTAGTCACCGTAACCCGCTCATCAATGGGAACATCTCTCATTTCTGCTTTAGAAGAAGGCACATTCTGCAATTCTACAAGTGGTAGAATAGATGGAGTTGAAGCACAGAAGGATGATTGTCTTATAGGAGATGAGGAAGGGCTTGCCTCGGGGCTCATTTGAGTGGCTATATCTCTCCTTGAGATAACTCGTGACACACCATCGTCTGTATCTTGAATATCATCCCCACTTTCATCTACAGATCAGATTTACAAGAAAGTTAGACGAAATCGTTAGGCAGAGTCATCATTTCTTTAAATATTACACAACCCTGGTTATGAGGATTCAAAGGGTGCCATAGATGGACTTAAAGATGTGCATATCATTTTCCGTGTAGGGGAAACTCCAAATTGACAATATGCAGTAACAAATAAGTTAATGCACCTCAAAAAACGAAAAGATCATGCAAATCTATCAAACACCACCCAGGAAATTGGTTATGCAACACCATTTACTGTCAATAGGTGTCTCCTATCGTTTTCATAGGAAAAAGCTAATGACCAGTGTGTTTGTGCTACAGGTCTTCACTATGCAGTAGGTGCTTCCTGTTACAAATTTACTTCAAGGAGGTTGAGTTCAGCTTGATGACATATCTGAATATTTAACTTCTTAATGAATAATAGATCATCAACTCTTGTTTCTTTTTTCTGGATACTTTTCTTGACAGTGCATCCAATTGATGTAAACAGGTGCACTTTCAGTGACCATCCAATCTCCAGCCAAAATAGGTTGGTTCCTTTCAACCCTGTCTCTTGAAAACATGGAAATACTGGGCCTTCTAGCTTAATCATTTTGGTAGAGCCCTTAGAAGGAAGCTATGTATCCAATAGTGGATATATCGATCTCAATCGTCCTAAGAAACACTCAAGTATTGCGACCATTTAACCAAAGGGTTCTATTTTTAATCTTCTTGCATAGTTCCTTTTTTCTTCAAGGAGTTCCCATCTAAAATTATGCTACATTTCACTACAATGATGTTCCAATGCAAATCAATGTGCAACTTCTTAATTAGATTAAGCAAGCAACCAATAAACTGGAAAAGATAAATCAGTACCTTGGGAAATTGGCAAGGTCGATAAACAGACCAGTTCAGAGCATCCATGTACACTAACTGACCTTGCCATGCATGGTTCTGTGAGTGCATGGAAATTTCCACTGCCCATACTGCCTCCGCATCGAATTGACAAACCCTCAGTTGTCATCACTCCAGTTGAAAAGGGGGATATGGCTAACAGATTACCACCATTTCCTCCCTTAAAAACAGGTGGTGCAGGAGAATACAATGAATAGTACGCTAGACCAGGAGGGCCAAGAGGCCCGCTTTTGGATTTAGGCCGCCTCTGTGGCTGCTGTAATGAAGTTCTAACAGAACCATCTCCTGAGAGCGGGCTAAAAATCCACCTCTCCGCATCTTCCCATTTGGAAGGTAATGCCCTTCCATTATTATAAGGCAGTAATGCAGTATTTATCTGCCTCCTATTAACAGATGAATGCAAAGGTAACCGCTCTGAACTCCACCCTTTTTGAACCTCAACACTGGAATGACGATAATTTGGCGTTCTTGGACTTGGAAATGTACCAACTCGACTAGTTGTAATAGGGGTCTTCTTCATAACTCCAAAACGGGGAGAAGAAGAGTTACAGGCATTAATCACAGCATTATTTAGATCTAATGAAGCCGGTCTTCGCCTGTCTGGTTTCTTCAATAGAGATCCCGACCTAGACCTCCGGTCTTGACACTCTATTCCAATTAATGTTGCAAAACAAAAACCCACAAAAAGAAGGAAAAATTGTTACCAAGAATAATGTGAGGTGAATTGCTTTGTGCTTTGAAAAGCTTTAGTCTGCAGTACTACCTTTAAGAGCTTGAGAAAAGGAGTTTCTTGCAGAATCTAAGGACAGATTTTCATCCTCTGTCTCAATCTCGCTGTTCTTCTCTGCCTTTTGAACTGGAAGACAGTGAATGTGTAACTATCACATGAATGTTGAAGAATCTTTTGTAGGAGCCAGCTGAAAGAGATGAAAAAAGAGTCAAAAAGAATACCTTTTGCTTTTTCCTTTCTACCAATGTGACTATTTCTGCGTACAATGCCTTTGTTTGGATCTGTAACTGTACCACCCGAAGCATCACGGCATTCATGCCCTGCCAAATGCTGGTTCAATCGAACATTTCAGAGTCTTCGAAATGGACAAACTCCAAAAAGCAGATTTACTAACACACTACACCACCAATAAGCCAATGCTTGTTAATTTTTTTTTTTTAATTTCCAGTACAGAAAAATCTTTTTATAAAAAAGAAGTAAAAGTGAAAAAATACGTTATTTTCATGATTCAAAATTGCGAGACATGCATGATGAGATCTGAATATAGACGATTACTTTATCTGCCTCCAGCACTAAGCTTACGGAAGCTGAAATTTGTGTTTTTTATATGGCACCGAACAGAATAGTAAAAAATAATGCTGAAATCCAGAAGAAAAAAAAAGGGAAAGCAATTCGAGAATAACGGAGCTGAAGCAGTACTTGAGAAACATCCGAAACGGAGGAATCATGATCGTGAGCATCGGAAGCGAATGAGCAGCGGTCAACGCTGCCGGAAGCAGAGGAGAAGATGCTGAAATTGGAATCGCCGGTGAAAATAACAGAGTCGGGACTAACATCACGAACGCTACTTCTACTAAATCCTAACTCCGATCTCGAATCCTGAAACCCTAGCTCCGGCATTGTCAATTGCTTTTACGACCTCAACTTCTACGTCATTACACCGGAATCTCAACCTCCGTCACCGTTGCCGTTGTAGCAAATATGTAGTAATAGAAGGAGAAAAGAGAGAGAGGGTAGTATACTATACAAAGTTAATGGAAGTGATAACTGAAATATAGAAAGTATATGTACTATAAAGATGGTAACTGTTACTGCTAATAGCTTATAAATGGCGTGTTCGTCACGAGTTTAGCAAGATGATGTATGTAAGAGAATTTTGATATTTGTTTAGCAAATTCATTGTTGCTATTCTGATAATTTGCATAAGGTAATCCTTCCTTTGTCAGAAAATAATTAGTAAAAATTTATCTTAATAATTATTAAATTATATAATTAAAAAATAATAAGCTAATTTTTAAAACTTTTTATTTTTATTAATAAATATAAAAAGATATTATTATAATGTAAAAAATATTAATTAAAAATAAATAATAAATATAAATAATTATAATTTAAATTAATGTTTTTAATAAAATAAAATTTAAATATATCAATTATTTTGAAATTAAAAAAAAATTATAAATTACATCAAAAATATAAATTACACTGAATAAATGTGATCAACACATTGTTGACAGAAAAAGTTATCTCTCATCTTTTACAACTTTATTGTAGCAGCGAAATTAAAATTTTGAGGAAGGATATACAAAAAAAATTCTTCATTGTACTAAAAATATATAAAATTAAATTTATTTTTTTAATAATTAATAGTATTTAGCCTTTGTACGTTACACAATTTTTTAACTACAATTCATTTTTTGCTGTTTTATTTTTCTTGATTTTCTTACTAGAGAACTTTATATTTCAATTTATCTATTTAATTTATAAAATTAAAAAAATACTATTCTTATTATTAAATAATTATATAAAAATAAAATAAAGAAATATTCGTATGTGGAATTTGTAACAATGGAATCTTCGTAGAGAGGACAAAAGTATTTTTTAAAAATTAATTGAAGAGAAGGATAGTGAGCTAATGATTATGTTATATTATCATTCCCACAAATAAGAGTGGGATTCGCTTCTTTCTATGCTCACTCCCTTTCAGTCTTTTCGTCCATTTGACCGGAAAAATTTCAACCTAATAAAGTCATTTAACAAAATCTTAAGTTAAATCCAATTAACTAGCTTAGCGTTGAGTTATGCCAATATTTTTTCCTACATATATACTAATTTTGGTTGGTAGACTTTAGCTGTTTAGAAACAAAGTTATTTATATTTTTTCATTAAATTATTTTACTGATTACATTTCTTACTTACATTACATTTCTTACTTGCATATAAAAAAATTATATATTTTGACTGTCATATTTTTATTTATTATTTAAAAAAAATCTTCAACAGATAAAAGAGAGTAATCTAAGTAATTATAGTATCAGAATATGAGTATATGCTTTTTACTTAGATTTTCTATGTTAATTAGTCAATATTTATTATTTTTTAGAAAAATTATTATTAAGAGACAAAATAGAAAGAATGTGCTCAATTACTTATATTTTGGTTTTATAATAAAATAATGCTCTTTTCATTCTTAAATAGTATCACTTTTATTAAAAACAAATACCCATTTCACAATATTTGTAATTTTAAATAATCAAGACATAAGAATAATTAACATTCGAAGTGACATTGACTAAGAATTCTGGACTAATATAATAAAGAGAATATTTTTTATTAATTAGAGAAGATTAAAAAAATGGTTGAAGAAATTAAATAAAGATTTAATTATGAAAATACATAATTTCTTAAGAAGCTTGTAAATAAAAAAGGTGATAAATATTTTTAAAATAAAAAAAAATAATGATGCTGGACCATCTAAATTTAATAAGAACGACAAGTATAAGAATTTAGAAAAAAGAAAAAATAATAATATAATATTTAATTTATAATTTATAAATTTGTATAATTATTTCGAATAGTTAAGACTTAAAGAGTATTATTCATTGAAAAATATACATGTAAGTATTTATCGGTGGGAAACTAGATAATGACACAGGTAATTAGCTAAAATTAATATACTGATTTGACATGAATTAAGGAGAAATCCAAGGCCAACAACTACAATTATTAATGAAACAGTTCTAACACATCCCAAGGAAAAACAGTAAACGAACAGTAGTTAATGTCGTGGTCAAATTCGTGAATATGAAAGAAAACAAAAAAGCATAGTGTCATGAGTACTAAGGCTTGCTGCTGGAGTAGGTTGTATGCCTGGCAATGGGCCGGTCCGGTCCGGTCCGGACCGATCGGTCCAGGGA
>JBDJHY010163794.1:0-12531 GCA_039654485.1 Withania somnifera | reverse complement strand
TTTTTCCCTCTTTCCAAAAAAAAAAAAAAAAAAAAAAAAAAAAAAAAAAAACCTTATAACTAAGAATCATTTTTATAACTATATATAATGTGGACTACTAAACACAATTGTTACCCTCAAATGAGCTACCAAAAATATACTCGATGCCTTTCCCTTATTTAATGTCTCGTCAAATACTGAATTTAGTTTGTTCTCGATTTTCAAATGATATTTGTTCTTGGTACTCCTTCTATTCTTAAATACTTGTCAAATTTTTATTTGGCATGCCCCTTAAGAAAAACATGAACTAGAGTGTAATTTGATTATATTACCCTTATTTATTACTCATCTCTAATTAATATATTTTTTTTTTGCACCATATTAATATACTTTCATAATTATTACTAAGGATAAAATAGGAAGATCATATCCAATTATGCCTTGATTTTATAAAATTACAAGTATTTTAGAATATCTATTTTCAGGTAAGAACGACAAGTATTTAAAAACTAAGGAGGGAGTACATCTTTTACTGGCCAGAGTATCATAGAAAGTATGTTAACTCTCCAATTAACCAAAACTTTTAACATGCTTCATAGTTTTCCTTCATGGTCTAGCTCAGGTCCTATGTAGAGTCCTCAACTGAATGTTTGAGCCACATAAATTGTATTGAGGCAATGGTTTTGGTTCGAAATTTATGAACATAGGGACCTCCTCATAGGACAGAGGATCATCAACCGAGTATATCTTGCTTATCAATCACATACGTGACTGTTTCAGCATTGACACATGAAAAATTGAATCTTCTAGAGATAAAGCTAATCGACATATGACTAATCTAATCCTTTCAAGAACTCGATAAGGCCCAAAGTTAAAATTTACATTATTATTAAAAACTACACGAGTAATTTGTCATGATTTTGTATAATAAAGATTTTGTAGACTTGTTAAGCAAAAAATGAAGCATCTATTTTAACCTCATAAATAAAAATAGTTTCATGTAAACAAATAATGTTAGTGTTAGTGTGAGATATTAATGTTAGTGGCACACATTAGTTTTAGTGTTTGTAACAAATAAATTCTTTTAATCTCAGGATTGAACGAAGAAGCCCGGAGGATGTTTACTACTTGAGCAATTCCTGATCTTGTCTATTGTATGATCACTTCATCGATGTTTATTTTCAATCAATTAGACCAAATTTAGGTTTACAAGACCTGTTATGAAAGATTGCTTTCATTAGTTTAGTTCCTACACCAAATAATACAAATATTTTTCCACGGCTTTACAGTTGTTTAAAAACGTTAATTTCATAACTCTCATTTATTCGTACTCCCTCTATTTTAAAAATTAATGACCTACTTTCCATTTTAGTCCGTTTAAAAAAAAATGATTCATTTCCTTTTTTCGCAATACTACTATTTCAACTTTCTATGTGACATGTTTAAGACTATAAGATTAAATGATGTTTTGATACATTTGACATAACTTTAATTTAAAATCACAAGATTCAAATATCTTTTTTATTTGACATGACCTTAAGTGCACCTATTTAGTTCATAAGCTAAAATCCATATTTCTAAAGCAAGAAACTTTCAACATACGCATAAACAATAACAAAATGGACATTGACCTAAGAATAAACATAACGTCTTTTAATAATAATAAATATGTATTTTAATAAAAAGTATTAAATTTTTTTATTGCTATTAGTTAATTATCATTGAATTCAATGTCACTTATTATAGGAACACTTATAAAGAGTACTAAAATGTAATTATTATTAATAAATACTCCAAATATAATTTTAGCGATGATTAAATTATTATCGTCAAATATCTTTTCTTTTTTTTTTCAAAATAGAGCTTGGAAAGAAATAAAAAAGAAGAGGGGATTTGGTTGAAAAAAAATTTAGACCATTTCTTGATTTGTACGTTATCCTTGCGCAGGGGCCATGCTAATCTTCTCTATATCGTTCCAATTTTATCAGATGTCCCCCAAGGGAGAAGCATGTGAGTCAATGTTCTACTATATATATCTAGAGAAGAAGCGTTCTATAGGCGATGTGGGAGTAATAGCTTGCTTGTAGGCTTGGGCTTGGATTTAAATAAAACCCAGTGTTCCTGGACTTAAAATTAATGGGCCGGCCTTCATATTTTACTTGTTTCATGGACTTCATGGAGAAACACAAAGTAGAACACACACTTAATTGGTGAGCCTTTAGTTAGGCAAAAACCACCAAGGGGTGAGCATTTAGTTAGTTTTGGTGAGATTTTTCTTATGCATTGTTTGGTTTGGTGTATTAAAAATAACTTGAATTGCATAATTTATTAACAAAATATTTGTTTACAAAAAATATCCTTCATAAATATGATGGAAAAGATGTGCAAAAGGTTTTGAGGTCATAATTATGTCTTTAATCATGATAATGCATGCATTATAATTTCGATGTATTAATTATACACTGTTTAATACCAATTAAAGTGATTTAAAAAAGTTAAACCAAACTAAGTACAACTAAACTCGTCTTTTTGTTCTACCTCAATGCCATTTGCCGTTTTTAGTTCAAGTGGTTTGAGTGAGTAGCTATAGGTTAATTCTACAAATATGAATCCCTAATTTTTGCCATCTTTCACAACACTAACCAAAGAAGTAATACTCCATTTTGTATAAATATAAATATAATGCTTTTTCTAGATTGAAAAATTTACACGAGCGAGTGACGTAGGTAATTTATTGAACAATTTTGGAGGCGGGAGATGTTGACTACATTTGTTTTGTGGTTAAAACAATATTCAATGTCAAGGGGTCATTTCGTCATAAGAATTATCTTGAGGCGGGAAAAACTTAGAATTACACCAAATTTATTATGAAATTCTTAAGATGAAATTATCTATCTTAATTTCTATTACAATATTATATAATTCTGAGACAACCTGATTTTGAACCTAGCAATCCTCAAATATTACAATGCATAAGACACTTCAAATGTCAAATCGTTAAGAAAGGTCTGCTGAAGACACGAGCCGATTTAAAATTTAAATATGTTAAATTCTTAGGAAGATTTTACCACAGTTTTGATGCAGTATACATGTTTATACATCCTTATGCATTTACTGTACAATTTATACAAAAATAATTTTAACACTATTATACATCTTATACATAATGATACAACACAAAATAAAAAAGAAAAGAAAAGAAAAGAAAAGAAGAACATGCATGATCTAGGAACTAGGAAATGGAGATGCACTTAAATAATGGAGATGACAAAGTGATGTGCTTGAGCATGCATTGGAGGGTACCGACACCCTTGACTACGTTGTGTAATAGTTTCATATTTGGCTAAAAAGGATAAATAATTCTACTAAGTGTTCATACAGTCTAATGATATGACAAGTATTGAACAAAGAGAGTATTTAACTCAAAATATCAAACTCTTGTGTCTTAAAGTAAAGCCAAGTTTAATGCATTTTATGAGTTAATTTCTCATGATCACATAGTAATAGTTATTATATTAAAAAAAAATGTATTATTTTTTTAATTAAAAAAAAAAGATCTTTTGAGATAATGACCCTACGAAAAATTAAACCAATACTTTTTCACTAACCTTATCAATTACTAGGATTAATGATGAAGATTAGAAAACAAACAAATAAAGCAATTCCACATAGAATTCTCAACCTTAGTTTTGTCATATATGACATTTTCTTAAACTCATACAATAATTGGAGGGTAATCGTGGAAGACTTGTAGTGGATTGTGGACTATTAATGAATAATTAATTGAAGTCCCTATCACTAGTCAAAATCAATCCTTTTTTTTTTTATCAACTAATTAACCTCCAATTAATTAATTACCTTATCTTACTCTGAAAGGACAATAGATATTCTTCTAGTAAGAATTTATCTTACTAAATGCAATCTCATTTTTTTTATAATGTGATTTTGACATTATGGTATTCAATATGCGTTTTAACTTCTTCTTTTTTTTTTTATATATATTAGTGTGGCATTTGATATTTATATAAAAAAATTGAATATCGTATCAAAGTATAAAATTACAAATATAATTTATATATATAATTAAAAAATATATAAACTATTTAGCATAAAATTAGTTATTTACACATTGAAACTAACACTACTTTCTTGATTCGAATGTTTGTTTGTGTGATTGATCAATAGAAGAATTAGTGGTACTTTCTTTTTTGAATATTTATAATGTGCAAGGTATTACTATGACGTAATTGAGACGTTTTTTTGAAAAAATTTAAATTATAATTTTTTATTATATGAGTATATATGAATTGAAGTTGAATAAACTATATTTATCAATTTATCATATCATAAAAAATTTGAAAATAAAATTTAAAATACTAACGGAAGAAGATCAAATTAAGTGAAGGTGTAAAATGAATTGGGTCGCTAAAATGACATGCCACGTAATATTCATCTCATTAAAATATCAATATTGCGTAGGATTGAGTATACACCTTTGACCTAATAGAGGAGGTGTATATTTCTTCCTTTTTCTAGCAAAAATACTTTTAAAACATCGTATATAATGAGCATAACATACTCCACTACAATGAGTCAATGACTATATTTCAAAAAATTGGAAAATAAAAAAAAAAGAAGAAATTATCATCAAAGATTAAATCATTTCTCTTTTACTAAATATAATTGGATTGAATTTTTTTCAAACTTTATGCCTTTTCTAACAAGCATCCCATACTCAATCCTTTATGAATTATGAAGTCCCCATATTTCAAAACTTTTAGGCCTCGTTTGGCCATAAATAATGGAATTTTTTTAAAAAACTTTTTTGGTAAAAATTATTTTTCCTTATTTGATATTTTTTGACACAAAAACTTAGCAACAATTTATTTATTATTGGACTGAATTATTTTTATTTTTTAGTTAAGAATCAAATGTGATCAACTGATTTTTGTGGTCTATATAACTTTTTTTTTGTGTGTGTGTTTGCTTAGTTTGTTATTGGTAAAATAGTTGTGATTATTATACAACTGAATTTTTATAATTGATAATGTAAGTGAAATTTTTGTATCTAAGTTATGGATGTTTTTATAGTTTTTAGAATTTATGGATAGAAATTATATTTTTTTTTTCATCAAAAAGTGAAAATTATTTTATTATTGGACTGAATCATCTCGTCTTTTTAGTTGACAATCAAATATGATCAACTATGGTATATATACTTCCTTTTTTTTTTTCTTGGGTTTTCTTAATTTAATTTTTTATATTAGTTGTAATTATTATACCATTGAATTTTATATTTGATAATTAAGGTGAAATTCTTGTATCCAGTTTATGAATATTTTTATATTTTTAGAACTTATCGATAGAAATTATATTTTATTTTTTTTCTTCGAAAAGGTGAATTTTTTTTTTCAAAAATTATGACCAAATATATGGTGAAACTTCAAAAATAATATGCCAAGAATATTTAAAAATTTATGGTAGACACTAGCTTAGTCTTCTAAAACAATGTCATGATACAACAACAATGATATAGTAGTTTGATCTTTTAAGTGGTGTCTTGAAGAAAATGGTAACGGGTTAAAATATTGTTTTCGATATATTTTAAAAAAAAAAATTTTAATATAAAAAAAATAATAAATTATGGTGAGATTTGAGGAAAGAAGTCGAGATAAAAGAAGTAACAGTAATAATAAAATTAAAAAAATCAACATCATGATAATATTACTATATTCCAGCCATTTTAATTGTCCTCTAAGATTTTGATACATTCATTAAAAAAGTATTTATTTACCCTTTAGTTATAGCGATTGTTTTACTAAATTACTTTTTATATTTTCTCAACATGAGTACTAACAATATAATTAATTACGTCTTAAAAATTATACGGATCATTTGTTGATCCAAAAAGTATAAATGGAAGAAATAATATAATTTTCTTCCAAATTAGTTTGATCAAAATGAAATTTTGAACTGAACAAAGTAATAAATAACTTGAAAATAATCAGAACTAGGGGTATAAAATAAGTGAACTGAGTTGAATTTGCGCAGGTTAAAGTAATGTTACCCTTGCTAAGATAAATGAAATCAAGGCGTATTAAATAATGAATCATAATTTAATCCACCACGCTTATAAAATTTTATTTTCTTATAATTTCTTTAGTGACCGTACAAAATTCATTAACTGGTTGTATCTTTTAAATGGGTCGATTTGAATTATATATTTAATTTAAATCATCCCAATTTTTAGATTGATATAATCGATATGTCAAAATAGGGCTTGCACTTTTTTTCAATTTGTGTTGATTTTTAATTTTTTTTTTCATGATCGGAGTTAATGAGTCGCGCAGACACCTACACTATTTTTAGATAGGTAAGAGAATCCCTTATCACCCATTAAGTATAAAGTGGAAGCCTTGCAATAAATATAATTTGTCCTATTAAAATAAAGCTAAATAAAAATACTTAATAAATAACTTAAAACATCTATTCCCCAAGACCTAATCGAACATGTACAAGAGTATCCTAAATATAGAGTGAGAGACAAATAAAATAAAAGACTCCAATATCTGTTACGAATAAAGTACAGAGGGCCATATAATAACTGCAAAACTAACAATCATCCAGACTACATCCCCAAAAAAATGTAGCAAGAGTAGGTCAGTACAAAACACATGTACTAATAGGCATCACAGCTGACCAAGGTTAATTCACGTAAACATAAAATAGATTCTGAAGAATAATCATGACATTCTAAAAGAATATAACTTGGTTATGTTATCATTACCACACATTTTCTCTTTTTAAGTTATAAGTTTTTTAATTAACTACTCTCCAACTCGGCTATCAAGTGTATTTCTCCACTAACATCTACTAGCCTCATTAATATGCATCATCAATCATAGTTCCAAAAACACTATCGTCTCTTATTTACATTACTCTAATACTCACTCATCTCCTCACCTATTTGAAAATTTAAATAACTTATACTATATTTTCGGGCTAATAAACGATCACTCTCTGCAACGTTAAGGAATGATAACACTTAATAGGGCAACCCAAGATTACAACAAGTATTGAAAGACAAGTCAACCAACATACATCAGCACAGAATTGCACATTTTCAACTAAATGATATACAATCAATCTCAACAATACAATCAAGTAGAGAATACAAGTCAATGCATACTTCAAAATAAACACATAATAAAATCTCGAATTTCATTAGCAAGCTTTTGTAGATATTTTTTGAAAAGTGTAAATTCAATTATTGAAACTTGGGATCGTTTCTTTGTAGATTGTTCGTTGAGTGCATCACTTTATTACCATTTCCTTTATTATTATCTTTAATAATAAGTACATTCATGACACGTGGAACTTATTGACTCCACCAATCTCAATCACATGTACATCCATGGTCTGTGGGACTTATTGACTCATCCATCTCAACCACACATTATTTAATGGCACGTGAGATTTATTGACTCCGCCCATCTCAATCACATTTCAAGTCTTTCGCTTTTAATATTTTATATGATTAACTTTCACTTTTCAGCTTCATTCAGAAGTATATAACAAGTCTTCTTTTGTTCAAGACATTATTTCTTATATATCAATATTTTGGGCCTTTCAAGGCCATTATTTCAACAACTTATCTTGATTATCAACAAGTCATTCACGGCTTATCAATACTAGGAGTTGTACTGTCAAACAAGCCTCTTCTCATAGACACAATTCAATAAGTAATTATTATCATTAATTCGGTCTTTCATGGACATGTAAGTTAATACATAAAAAGTGTAATCAACACTAAGTAAGGAGACCATAAAATAAATCACGATGCAACACTCAAACACACAAATTACTATTAGAGGCATCAACACTCACTAATCATTAGGTTATCACTACTTCCTCAAATATCACAATTTGGGGTCTAATATCATCACCCATAACCAAAACATTCAAGCCTAGCCTTATTACCTTTATTTGTAATTCAATAATCACCAGCATTCTTGAATCATCTAATTTTTTCGCTCACTATTCAAATATCAAAATCAATCCATATTTAGGCTAAGATCCTCACCTCAAGCTACCAAGCAAGATCATGTAATTACATTATTATTACTATAATTAATTACCTTGTTCACATCCAATTTTCTTGCGGGTACATAACACATAATATCACCTAAAATTTCACATAAGCAATCAATAAGTTCAACATTCCGATCTATTATATAGTTGTCAAATTTTATTCACCTCAACTCTACGCTTGCAGACTTGGACATGCTTCTCCCATCAATTCTAAGTTATGAACGCGTAAACAAACCTTGGTCTACCACTCATTAAACTTAGTCTACCTAAACGCTATGCTACTATCACGAATACACGCGAATCAAACCACATGAACTTTTTCTTTCTTCAACGTCTCAGAAAGTTTGCAATCTATTAAAGATGCATTATTCATAATTAAACAAGTCCCAGTTTATTATCAAGTTCCAATCTTGATTTCAATCAATATGTCATATATTTTCTAAATTTCAAACTTATGAATAGGTTTTAATTTCCACCAAATATTTTAAATCTAATAATGTTCGTGTAATATAATACATCTAATATTAATTATATACTAATATATCAAAACTTAAATTACAGCATGATAAACCATATGAAATTTGAAAAAACCAAAATCAAATATGTAACTTGGAACCTCAAATACGAAGCAAATATACAAAACCTTACCCTATTTACGATTTATTTTATCCATCAAAACTTATCATGCTCATGATTACCATCCCTACCTAATGATTTCTTACAGTAATAAAGTTAAATTTCAATTAAAACTTAACTTCATTTCCTTTTAACCAATAATAACAATATAATAATAATCGTTAGTTTCTCCTCCTTTCTTTCTTTTTTTTCTCTCGCTATAACTGAGAAAACCCGAACCCCATTTACTCTTAATTCACTCTCATTATATGGGCTAAGTGGTATAGAATATTAAATAAATGTACGACTTATGAAAATAGTAATAAAATTAGTTAAAATTATCATTCGCAGCAATAAGTTATAAAATTATTGTTCATAGCCACCTGTATTCATATGGATAAAATTGTATTTGTATTAATAATTATAAAATAAAAAAAATTGACACTTTATTTCATTATATACAAAATATAATATAAAAATACTACTACTAAACTATATATAATATAAAATCGTATAAATATCAATTTTAAAAAAAATACAAAAATACAATCATATAAAAACGAAATACAGTGAATATACGGGACAGATGAGAAGAGTGGCTAGAGAGAGAGAGAGAGAGAGAGAGACTTGTTTAGTAAAATTTGACTATAAATTATAATTAACTGAAACTTAGGCTAAATATGATAATTATATGCATATATTTGATAATTCATGTAGTTTTTTCATAAAAAATTATGGACACGGCCAATTACTCTAACTAAATTTATTATTTAAAAAAATCATCAATAACCTAAATGTAGTTAAATGAATACTTCAAAATTTCTATTTTAAATTTATGAGAAGAATCTTTTATGAGAAAGGAGTTCTATTACTCAAAACGATCTAAAGGGTCGCTATATTTTTGTCTCTTATAATAAATACTAACATTTTTTATGAGGTATGATTTTTATATTTTTGCATTATAATAATATTTCATAAGTTATGCCTCACATGACTTTTGCCCTTACTGAATAAAAATTAAAGATCATCCGTTTCAAAGATAATTTGTATTCTCTTCGTCCCAATTTATTTGATACACTCTGACTCGGTATGGAGTTTAAAAAATATTAATTTTTTTTTGAAATGTATAATCTAAAATAATTTATAAATATTTAAATTTATATTATTATTACATAATAAAAATGTATCATTCTTTTTGGAGTTACTATGACAAACAAATGAGATAAAAAAAAGTATAATTTAATCATCAAAATATGCTAAGATAATAAACTAACTAATTCACCACCACTCCCAAACTTAAACAGCTCACATTTTTATAGACTAATTTTGCAACAATGAACATAACAAAGCTTACTTATGTAATTAAACAAACCAAAAGAAATTCTATATAAGCCTCAACCTCTAAAATCATTGAACCGGTTTGCTTGAATAACAAGAGCAAACCACCTCCTTTTCCCTCTAAACCCCCCCCCAAAAAAAACACTTGTTCGAATCCGTAGCCTAGTCTATTCTTTTCTTCCCCACCAGAACGCCTTATTTTCTTGAAAAACAAATCCCCAATGGCTTCATCAAAATCTCAACCACTAAAAAGGATATGTTATTGTTCTCCCACTACACATCCTGGTTCTTTTAGGTGCAAATTTCACAGAAATGGCCAAAAATCATATTCAAGAAGATCATCAACATCAAGTTATTGGGAATTGGCTAAAATTGCAAAGGCTAATTCTTTAAAAGCTTTTCTTCTTCAAATAATCAAGCCTTCAAGTCATGATCTTCAAAGGAGAAGGAACTTTCAGCCTAAGCCATCCAGGTTTTTTTGGATCAATAATAATATTAATCAATAACATGGGGTCATTGTTTCTTGATTTTATTTTATAAAAATTATTTGTTAATTATTAGAGTGTTTAAAGTCCCATAACGTGGCACATGGACAATGTCATTGATATGTAAATACCAGGATCTTTTATCATTTTAAAATTGTTTTCAGGTACTATAGTTAAATATCATTATAATGATGTTATTTAGTTAAATATTTTTAATTATTTCAGTAAAATATTATTGTAAAAATATATAATTTAATAGAATACAAAAAATTGATACTAAAGAAAAAACACTGTTATACTGAAATATTGTTATTAAGTATAATTGTTATGAAAAAATATGTCCGGAATAAAAAAAGCAAAAAGATCCTTAATTATGAGGATTATGATGAAAAAGGATCATTGGTGGGGTTGGTTTGTGCTTTATTCTTTTTTCTTTTTCAAGAATATAAACAAATTGGAAAAAAAAAAAAACCAAAGGAAATAGTATTTAGTTTATGATGATATTTATTTGTGTACTTCCGTTATCTTCAATGCATTATGCGTACCAAATACACTTAGGACAGGCAGCATGAAATAAAATAATTTATATATTAAATTTTAGTCTTAACTCAATACATTATTTAGTTGGTTAATTCAGCTTAATATACTAATAATTAATGCATCACAATTCTTATTTTATATTCTTCAAACCATGAAATTACTTATTTAAGGTTTAACAATACATCAATACGACAACTAAATGACTAAACTACTCCTCAATACTTTTTTTTAAAATTCTTTTTAATATAAAGTCTTATTAAAATTCAAGGATATAATTGTAAAAACGATTTTATAGAGTTTTAAATCAAATACAATTCATAGTATATCTGATTTTTAATATAATAAACCTAACACTTGATAAAATAAAATAAAATAAAATCCCAGCTCTACAATTATTATAGTAGTAATTTCTGCATTATTAATCCATGCATTACTAATATTTATAACTTGTTTTCCTACCAAATGTCCCCTTTGTTGTTTGATTTAAAGATAAGCTAGATTGAGATGAGTTATGCTGAAATTAGTTCTTATGAAAATAATTATATTGAGATTAATCAAATAGAGCTAGGTTAATTATGTTTAGATTGGTTATTTTGAAATTATTATTTATTAATTATTTGATTTGTCAAATATCGTATATATTTCATTTATAAGGACCCAAGAAACTATGGAAATTGCGTCTTTGGGGGTGACTATGCTCGTAGAGTATTTTTTCAAAAAAAAATTGTAATTTCAGAGAATTTCGGTAGGTATTAGTCCATAATTTTTTGAAAAATTTTGTGGTTTCGGGATAGTTTTCCATACATCATATATTTCATATGTAAGGACCCGATAAACGATAGAGAATGCATCTTCTTGGGTGATGATGCCCGTATAGTATGTTTTGGACCCTGTTTTTTTTAATTATTATTAATTTTAGAGGATTTTGATGCGTATTAGTCCACAGATTTATTTGAAAAATGTGGTTCCAATATAATATTATCGGATATCATATATTTTTATCTGTAAGAACCCGGTAAAGGAAGGGAAATAAGTCTTCATGTGTGACAATACTAGTATAGAACTTTTTGGACCTCAAGAAATTAGTTATTTGGAAGGATTTTGGTGGGTATTAATCCATAAGTATTTTGAAAATATGTGATTTATGGAAAGTTTTTTCAAATATCATATATTTCATCTGTGAGGATCAGGTAACCGACAACGAATGTTGTCTTCAGGGGTGACAACTCTCATATATATTTTTAGGCCACGAAACAGAAATTTTGTAATTTCGGTGGATTTTAATGGGTATTAGCCCACAAATATTTTTGGAATATGTGGTTTCGGGATAATTTTATACAAGATCATATATTTTCGTCTTTGAGGATGCAGTAAACTACAGAAAATGCGTTTAAAAGCTTGGGATGTAAATTCTGCATCATTATTGAGGCGGATGGCCTTAATAGGATATTCTGGGAATTGTGCCCTTAATTGAATTATTTGT
>JBDJHY010163774.1:0-12531 GCA_039654485.1 Withania somnifera | reverse complement strand
CAAAGACATTTTTAAACTCTTGGAGCA
The DNA here is from genome assembly GCA_039654485.1 of Withania somnifera. Classification (NCBI taxonomy): domain Eukaryota; kingdom Viridiplantae; phylum Streptophyta; class Magnoliopsida; order Solanales; family Solanaceae; genus Withania; species Withania somnifera. The sequence goes on along the minus strand of JBDJHY010163774.1, from coordinate 12,504 downwards.
ATAATACGATCCCCTGATGAAGTAAAGGATTCCCAGATGATCCTACCCTGACTTTTCTTTCGGGGTATTTTGGGTCTAATAGGACCTCAAGCACCTCGTCGTCTGCTTATCCCTAAGGGGCGGCTTCAATGCTCTCCCGAAGTTGGACCTTAGGTCGAGAAATCTATAGTTGTTACTTGTTTATCCCAGGTACTTTCTTTTTTAGTGCAATTCTCATGCATTCCCGTGAAACTTATTGGTCACCCAGGACTAAAGTTATCCCATGCTCAGTGGAAAACTTTATTATGAGATGGTATGATGAATAAATTACTTTGGACTATATTAGCCAATCTCATCCCAGAATGACTTTATAGAAAGAGGGTGCATTGATCACATAAAGCTCGATCATCATGGTTTTCTGGTTAGGGTAGTCCCCTGCAGTAACCGGTAACCAGATGGTTCCTTCAGGTACCCTCTCCCTGGGTAAAAGTTTGAAGCGATTGGCTGGTCCGCCACAAATTACCTTGGTCAATTTCGAGTTGGTTGAAGCATGTCAAGAAAATAATACTGACAGCAGCACCACTATCCACGTCCACCCGATGCACTTCTTTGTTTTCCATGATCATCTTTATTACCAAGGCATCAACATGAGGCATCGCTCTAGGGACGGTGTCTTCTTCAAAAAAAGTAATGACCTCTTCTAATTTGAATCGCTTGTGGCAAGGTTTCTTTAAAGGTATCCTCCTCACCTCAGCCTTTAGAGTATCTTGTGATACCCCCTTCGAAGGCCCACCAAAGATTGCATGTATTACCCCCGTGATATTATTGTTTGGGTTCTGAGGAGGGGGTAAAGCTGGTGTGGAGACCACATTGCCATATTGCTACTGGGAGCCTATAGGAATGTGGTTAGGATTAAAATGACTATTCTGGCCTGGATATCCCTGATTGTGATATTGGGGATACTGGTTTTGAGGTGCCTCCCACATCTTATACTGCTGGCCTCAACCTCGACCTGCTGGGTTGAATCCTCGGCCCCTCTGGTGCTGGTAGTTCCCTCGGCCACCTCGTCTATGACTTCAGAAAAAACTTGTAGCGGTAGCTGTGTACTGTATCAGCATACCTCATTTCAAGTAATTGTCGATCTCCTTTATGAGATCCTTACACGTCTTAGTCTCGTGACCATGATCATTATGGAAATAACACCACAAGCTCCTAGATCATTTGTGTGGTGGGCCCTGTAGTGCCTGTGGTGGCCTCAACACATCATGATGAAGTGCCAAGATCACGAACCTTGAATTTGTCAGCGGGGTCATGGTATCTTTAAGGAATTTTAGCTCACTTAGCCCCTGGCTCAGCCTATCAAGCACATTCTTCCTAAGGATTTTCTTATGCCCGGATTTTCTCTTCGACTTATTCCCTTCTTGCTTCTTCTTGTTCGCCTCATCCGCCGTAGAAAAACTTCTCACCACCCTAAATAACTCCTGCTCTATCTGTGGTGGGTTCCTCCTCAGCTCGGTGTATAGATAACCGGGCTGAAGTCCATTCAAGAAGGGTGAGATGACAAGTTGGTCAGTGTTGTGTTCGATATGCAGGCTTTCTTCTATGAAGCGCTCCAAGTATACGCTTATGGCCTCGTCCCCTCTTTGTTTGACGTCCAGGAGGTCAGTAAAAAATTTTACCACCTTCTTTTTCTGGTAGAAGCATGTGTAAAAAAGCTCGTCCATCTGACGAAACGAAGTGATGTTGTTCCTGGGCAAGTCGTCGAACCAGATCCTAGCTTTTTCAACTAGAAATTCCGGGAACACTCTGCACATGTGCTCTATATTACATTAATGATTCACCATATGAAATTTAAACTGGGTAAGTCACTAGGGTCCGTGCTCCCATCATAAGGCTTGATCCCGGGAGATTTGAAACCCTTTGGTAAGGGAGTGCTCATTATGGCCCTGGAGAAAGGAGTAATTACGTCCCAACCCTCATCGATTCCCAAAATTTTATCAAACTCACTCTTAATAAAATTCTTTTGAGGAGTTTTTCTGTGGCTAACTCCTTCACTGTGATCTCGGAGTGGGCTCCGATCTCGACGAGGGCTACGACTTTGACATCGTCCCCCAGACTGTGCTTGCTTTTGCTTTTTGTGACGAGGATTCTCATTATCAGAGTGGGAGTCAGTTGACTCTGTTGAGCTTTGTTGCAGTTCCTCCTCTTGTTCTTGACTTCTTCTGAGCAAATCTTTCTGCCTCAGTTGACCGAAAATTTGTTATCGTCCGGTCTTGATCATCTCAACGACTGGAATGGGTGGTGGGCACTCGGCTCACTTGTGCCCTACCTCCACGGCCTCTACTATCTCGGCTAGAACCACCACGCGCCTTGGTCATGCCACCACGACTTGCCCCTCTTGTGTTTTTACTTCTTGTGTTAACCGTTTTCTTAAAGTGTTTGAATTCTAGTAAAAAGTCTACAACTATCGATTCCCCTTATACAGCTCTAATTGATGAATCTCAAAAGATCACTAATAAACCTACTAACAAAGCTACCTTACAATGAAAGACAACTGCAATGAATCTTGGATAAGCGCCTGCAAAATAGAGCTTAAGGTGGTCCTTGGGGTAATTCTCTGATACTTAAGTTAGTAAGAAGCTTTGGAAAAGTATATGAATATTATTTGTGAATGGTATAGTGAGCATACCTTTGCCTCCCTGCTTTCTGGCTTTTATACCCGTCTCTTGTAATGACCATGTTAATGGGTACTGTAAATGGGGAATAACCTCCGCAGTGGTTATTGTCAGTTTCTTTGTAATTACCATTGTCCTATTAGTGGGTGCTTAATTAGGGAGTAACTTCTGCAACGGTTGTTGCCACATTAATGGTAATTACTTTACTTTCTACATTAATGATAATTACTTTACTGTTCTACATTAATGGTAATTACTTTACCGTTATTCTACAAATGAAAGGTAAGGTTTGCATCCATTTTACTGTTCTCAAAAAACTCTTTATACGACTACATTGAGTATGTTAGTATTGTTATTATTATTGTAAATGAAATTAAAATGATTCATATATATATATATATATATGTGTGTGTGTGTGTGTGTGAATTAGAATATCAAGTTTAAAATTTTAAATTATCCAATAACCTATCTATATAAAATTGTAGAAGTAAAATAACAGTGTTAACAAGCGTCAATTACCATAGAGTTCAAGTTTGAAAATTATTTTAAGTCAGAAATTTTAAAAATAAAAGTCAATCAAGTCTTTTTTATATCAACGAATGTAAAAATAATTAAATTGTCCAATTGTCGTGAAATCATACTTCCACAGCTCAATTTGAACAGAAATATATATTTTGAATTGTAATTTTTTAGTTTAAACTGAAATTAGAAAATTATATGAATAATATGGCTTAAAATGCTAAGTTCAAATTAGAAAATTTAAAAACTAAAATAAAATTGTTAATAATAGAAAAAAAAACAAATTAAAATGTCAGTATCGCTTTCTTTTTTGAGGTTATAAATAGGTGTCTAAATTATCTACGGTTGAAGATTACCTTATATATGTGTGTGTGCATGTATGTGTGTGTATATATATATATGCAAGTAATATTTTATAAAATTGAATCAAATCGAATTATGAACACCTCTAATTACAATCTTAAAAGTATTATCTTAATAATAAATCACGTTCAAGTCAAATAACAACTATGAAAGTATTTGATCCGGGAAAAAAATTTGAACGAGAGTTATTGAAATTTTGCTAAATTTTAGCATAATTAGTTAATTAAAGTAAAAATAATATCAAGTATTATTTACTTTAAAAATTGTAAAATTGAATTAAATCAAATAATTAACACCTTAAATTCTGCAAGCACTTGATCAGGATAAAACTTTATATTAGTCAGACTAATTATTGAAGTTATATTTAAGTTTAATATAATTAATTATATATGATCACTTATTTATTGAAATTATATTTGAAATTCACAAGTAAACATATAGTACTGAGTCTAAACAAATAATTAACACCTCTAATTACACGAGATTAGTATCACCATAATTAATTTCAGTTCATGGTAAAAAATAACTATTAGATACAAAATTTTCTCACTGTAATAAACTTTTCGTTAAGTCATTTCGTCATAAAAAATAATTATTACTATTATTATGCAAAATATTGCTAGGATTTTTAGTACTCAAAACAAAAAAAAAATTATGTGAGCTACAATATTTATAACCTTTTTCATGGATAAAGGTCACTATTGCTACAACACATTTTAATATGTGGAAAAAATTAATAATTAGCAATAAATTTTATTACAGTAAATACTCTATGGCTATAAAGTCTAAATATTATAAATAATTTTTTCAATTAAGAAAAATATTTAGCCACAATATTTTATTTCAATAGTTTGTTGTGGCGAAAAACCTACTATTACTACAAGAAGTTTTGACTCGTGGCAAAAGATAATAGTTAGCTATAAAATTACTGTAGCAAAAAAGATGTGGTTAAATCATTATCTATTGCCCAATAGGCATCATATGCCGACCGGACAAAAGTAAGCATAAGCAAGGTAAAGCGATCATAAGCAAATAGTGAAATAGCACATAATGAATAAACAGAAAAGGGCTGACTACCATAATAAATAAACAGTGCGGTGAAAGATTAGCCATCCATGTATGCACACAATGGCCTATGTCACAAATAAATCATGACTAACGCGACACGTACCTAGAGGTCCAACGTAACTCGCACTAGGAAGGATCAATAAGAGAATATAAAACCAATAATAGGATAAGTTAACATCAAATATAGCAAGTGTACGAATAATACCCACAAAGGTCAAAAAGGAACAAACAAATTCTATTAGCAAACAAGCCCGATCGGTATCCCACATTACCAGCACGTACAACCAGGCATCCAAGTAACCCAACAAGGACATTTTCTATAAGTCCTGAAGAGTACAAGACAACGTTTAGGGATACGAAGCAAAGGGATGCTATGAAAAGTAAATTGTGTCCGTACGCACCCTTTTCGATACAAAGACTCTACCGGGAGTGGACCCACGAAAGACTTTTTGTTTACTTACCCCTCGTAATTCAGTATACGCCACTCTCAGGTCGTAGCTATACCTAGTAGTAATATCTCAGGCATAGCCACCCAGTATCAGAGGGTCCATGGAGGGATCTAATCCCATATATAAACTTCTCGTATAAAGGCCAACTAGTGGCATAGTCGTCAAGGCAGAAATGCTAAAGCTCGAGTTGATCCCATATATCATATCTTAGTGGAAAACTCAAATCCAGCAAAATATGCGAAACAAAACCATAATAAAATCCAACTGTTGCCATATGGTAATACCTAAAAATCAGAGGGCTAGTGAGAAAATAGGTCTTGTAGTGTGAGAAAACATCTCTATACTACTACCGTGGTCGTGGATACATATAATGTATAAGAAATTCATTTTTGATTATTACTCAATCAAAATGCAATTATCTATTAAAAATATTAATGCATGCTCGCGATGTGGAATTAACAACAAACTAATCTAGTCTAAGGCTTCTAACTAGAATCCATGGAATGGCTGTTAAACCCTAGGCACACAGTACATCCTCTTCTAACCTAAATACGGTCCCAAGCCATGGTAATTGCACCAAAGATGCAACAACTTCCCAGAGGGAACCCGTTAAGGTATAAGTACATACTCATATAAGGGTAAACATAGAGTTATCACACCTCAAGTCAATACAACTCACTCCCAAGCTCTTACCGGGCTAGGGTACAATATCATCACACATGGCTGCTAACAACAAAACTATATTCGGATGTCTCTAGCTAGGTGACTTTACACATAAATATCTCATTTAGAACACAGAATAATCAGCCTACCAAGGTCATCTCTAAAGCCACCAGCATAAACCAGGGGATAGCTGCTAAGGTCTAACCATAAGTACAATCCCCTCCCTAAACTCAACTATGTTTCAGAGTCAGCACATAAATAATATGCACCAAAGGTTATACTCCTCCACCAACCATACTATGTTCCAGAGTTGGTGTCGAACATGCAAGTAGGGTAACATATCCCCAGGATAAGTAACTAAGCTACAAGCTAGTTGATTAGGCCATGGTCCGAAAGAACAAATATATCGGGGCTTAAACTATTAACCAGCATCGAGATGGAAGTTTACCATACACATACCACATGAATACTAGTATATAAAAAATTACACTGTAGCCTACTTGGTATCGGCAAAAACCTCAAAAGTCATATAGGAAGAAGTTGAGAATCATGAATGATCTCGGTACCGGGTAATTATAACAAAAACATAATACATGAGTCAGGAGGAGTAAAATAAGAGCCACATTGCCACATAAATAGTGATGTTGAAATTCAAACCAAAAACGGGTCTGTAAACCCTAATAGCTCAAAAAAAAGAAATATTTATATCAACACGTAGAGAAACACACATACATCATATAGTACAGGGGCTCAAACTAACAATAGAAATGAAGAAACAAACCTGGAAAGCTTATGTTATATTGAAAACCTTATACAATTGAGAAAACAAGGAATTACCTAGTAGAAATAATCGTAGAACCACCGGGATAAGATTCCACTGATTAAAATCACTTAGAAACCTCATAAATATACTGATTTATGCATTGCAATTGAGAGGATCACAAAAAATAAGGTATTTTCGTCCAGAAAATGAAGAAAAAAAAGTATGTAGGCTATCAGGCGGTCCCGCAATTGCGAAATAGTGCCACACAATCGTGCCCCCTAGCCGCCTTACTCCCTGCGATCACGGCCTTCAAACCCACGATCGCGATGCACAAAGGTAAGGGCTATGCAATCACGTTCAACGCCATACGAGCGTGACTCTTTGGTGCCCATCCAACCTCAATTTGAATAATTTGGCTCGAAATAGAAACAGAATATGATTTCAACAACCCATATATGAACTATTTATCTAATCAACATTTCGGACTCAATATAATTTTAGAAAAGGCTATTCAGGATCGTATAAGCTAAGTAAGTCCCGAAGTAGCAATAATTAAAGAAATTTAAATTGTAAAACTACTAGGGAACCAACCTACCAATCTCAAAAAGTCACAAACGACTTGGAAAAGTTACAAGAACATTTTAAACAAAGAAAAATCACAAGAATCACAAAAATAAACCCGAGGTCCACTACACTCATATTCACACTTGCTCTCAATTTTTTTACACTTTAACCCATATTTATAAAACCTTCATTTACCTAAAATGAAGGAGAAATGGTTTTTGATTTGTTTTGTTCTTTTCTCGCGCCTTTTCCCCCATTTTTGTTGTTACTACTTCTTCATCATCATCTTCGCCTTTTTCTCCTTCTTCTTCGAGATAGAGCCTTCATTGTGCTGGTGGTTGCTACTACTAGTGGTGCTTTTTATTTTTTATGACTTAAAGTTATGTATTTTTTTAATCAAATTTTATTCGTATAACATTGAGAGTTACTCCAAAGGTGATTTGGTAAGTAAAAGATATTGTTTCAGTTTAGATTTTCAACGAGTATTTCCAACAACTGTTATAGTTAACAATAAGAGTTTTTAGATAGTTTCTATATTTACATACATCTTCTGGCAAACCTAATTCATCATATATTGCAACAGATGACACGTTTGTTGCAATAAATAACACATTTTTTACAATAGATAAATATTTTTTAATGCATGTTACGTAGAATAGACCTAGAACATGTATCCAACAGTTTAACTATCTATTTCAACAAATGAATGACCTGTTGTAATAGATGAATCATTTGTCGCAACAGATTACTGACCTATTGTAATAGATATATAATATGTTGGATACAACTTCTGGTTCTATCTGCAGCTATAACATGCATCTAACAGATTAGTGATCTGTTGTAATAGATGTGCTATTTGTTGCAACAGATGTGTCATTTATTACAACAAATCACTAATTTGTCGGATGCATGATATAGCTCTATATAGAACAAGAAGTTGTATCCAACAGATTATATATCTATTGTAACATATGTGCAATTGATAGGTATTCTATTGAATGCATGTTATAGCAACTCAATTTCCTATATTATTATGATTAGTATTTCTTAAATAATGTATATTTTGGGTATCATTAATAGAAGACTCAATAACAATAAGGGTTGATTGTCATGGTGAATAGATTGAGAAAAATAATTTATCTGGCATTAGAATAGTGGTGATATGTTAGAGATGATAGTGATGACTTTCCCAAGAGATATTGATTATGATGATTTTGTGAATTCATTCATCAGTTATTATCAATTAAGTTGTCAACTGAAAGATCTTGTTGTCATTTACATCCATAGTAGTTTTGAAAATCAGAGGATCTTGCCTTTTAAGATAAGCTATTAAGTTTGTTCATGTGCATATTTGAGTGATGCAGGTAAGCCCATTTTAAGGACATATATGGTTGAAATCTGATAGAGAATCACATTGAGCACAAGATCAAAAAAAATCATTAAATGATGAATTGTATGGGGTAAATATTAAAATTTTGATGTTAAACAAAATGGGGATAAATTCAATATGTCGGGTTGTGGGAATAACGCAAAATCCTATACCTACACCTATACCTGTGGTTGCAAGCAATATAGTGTGTAGTTCTTAATTATCACATTCACCCATATTTAAGACGCTAAAATAGGTTTTTATAAGAAAATATCATTCAAGAACAAAGAAGAGCTGGTAACCTCACTGAAAAATATCTTGTTTGAAAAAAGATTTTAGACTTAAGAAGGTGATTAATTCAAGTAGTAATTATTATATTATATTTGCACATCTGGAATGCAAGTGGTCGTTGAGGGGTGTGAAATTCTAGAGTGTATTAGAACCTATATGAAATACCACACATGTGGTTCGAAGGATATAATTAGCCATAATTTGCATGCCACAACTAAATTCAATGGAACATACTTAAAAGATAGGTTACCCGAAGGTAAAGGCCCATCTACAAAAGACATGAGTAATCAACTCCGCACAAGTTCGAGTATTAAGATAAGTTATTGGAAGTTTTATAAGGGCATGAAGATTGTAAAGTCTTTGGTTAGGGAACACAATATCATGGGTATGAAGTGGTTGATACGTAACCTTATATAGTTTGGTTTGTAAATTTATGAAGACAACGTTAAAGGTTGATAAAAATGGAAGGTTCAAGTACTTTTTGTCTCCTATTCGACTTGTATGTATCATTTTTCTCAAATAAGAAAAGTCATAGATAATGATGGGATATTTTTTAGGAGTAAGTATGAAGGAGTTCTGTTGTTAGCGGTAGCATAGGATGCGGAGAAATATATTTTTTGATGGCATTTTGTGTTGTAGACAAGGAGTGCAATGAGTTGTATAAATGTATTTTTTAACAAATAAGAATCTTTGTAGATGATAATGATGATTTGTGCATAAATTCTGATAGGAATGCAGGTATTCAAAAGATTAATTATCTATCCTACAACTCATTATAATTATTGTATGAGGCACCTTCGGGGAAAAAGTTAAAATAATTTTCACAATTCAAAATTTGTGTCTTATTTTATAAAGCAGAAAAAACCTACCATACAGATGAGTTCAAAACATTTTAATCAGATAATATATATAGTACTCGGATCAGTCGAACATCCTGAATACATTGGATTTCAGAAAAAGAACAGGGTATTTTGCTCAAAAAATAGGTACAATATTAAAAATATTAGTGTGTTGTTTGAGTATATTTTAAATTCATATCTTACACATTTTTTACTTATTTGTATAGGCATAATATTATGAATACAAATATTGTTGAGTAGATCAATTCAATGTTTGACATTGAAAGAGAATTCTTATTGTTTCTCTATTTAATTAAATTAATAGGAGGTTTATAGAAAAGTTTTATGAAAGACGTATGAAGTTTGTCAGCTCAGGAACCATCTTTGTTCCTTCAATTGAAATAAAAATATCAAAGTTTATCAACTTTGGAAATAAGTTGTTGACCCATTAAATTTCTAACTACAACTTCAGGGTCAGCGGTCATGGTGAAAGTTCTATGGTCGATCTGCAAGAAAAGTATTATACATGTAGAGTTTTTTATTTGAAAAAAGTTTTTTGTTCACGTGCAATGGAATCTCTATAAGTCAAGTGTATTGAAGAATTTGAAAGGCGTATTTATGAGCGTTCGTCTTTATATTGTACAGTGGAGAATTACAAATTGCATATTGTGAGGCAATTAACCCAATCCCTCTTGAAAACTCTTAGAATGTTCCTTTGGATGTTTTAGAGCTTTAAATATCTCCGTAATATATTGATCCAAGTAAAATCAAACTGGGAAGAAGAAAAATATAAAGAAGGCATGGAATAGTAGAATCATTCCCAAAGAGAGAAAAATAAGTGCTCTGTATACAAATATCTTGGTCAAAAAAACCACATTCTTAAACTGTAGTGCTCCCGAGTTGTTAAACTTGGTTTTATTTTTCTTATCCATGATGTTGCAATATTCATATTGTTAGTGGTATTTTTTATGAAATTGACTTTTATGATATCCTTGATGGTGTTTGTGTATTTGGTTTACTTATGCAATATATTTTTATCTTATTATGGATTGCTAATATGTTCGTAATGATTAATTAACTATTGAAAATAAATTAAATAGATTGTTGCAACAAATGGTATTTGTGAACTGATTTCTCATCTGTTGTAACAGATACAACTTATGTTGGGAATAATCAAACAAATTATAGATTTGGTGCAACATGTGATGAATTTGTTGCAATAAATACCTTATTTTGATGTAACAAAAATAACATTTGTTGGGAGTAATCAAATAGATTGAACATCTGTTGCAATAATTTATAGATTTATTGCTTGCAACAAATATAACGTCTATTAGGGTAATCAACAGATTCTATGTGAAATACTTCACTTAACCATGCTAAGTGATCAACAATGCTATTAACCATGTTTAATAATTAAATAATATGTTCATATTCAACACCTAATAAATTATCTAGTATTGATCATAATAGACGATCAATTAAGCCTAGTAACTATAAATTAAATGATCAATTGACGTGAACTATTACAAACAGATTGCATAATTTTTCACAACAGAAGTCATAATATATTGCAATAAATATAACCTCTAATGGGAGTAATCAAACAGATTATATAAAAAAATTAAAATTTTAATAAATTATACATCTGTTGCAATAAAAATCTTATTCTGTTGTAATAAATACATTTTTTGTTAGGAGTAATCAAACAAATTATAGATTTGTTCAACAACTAATGAATCTGTTGCAACAAATAAGTTATTTTGTTGCAACAGATACAACATCTATTGGGAGTAGTCAAATAGATAATAGATCTATTGCAATAAATGTCTTATTATATAACAATAAATACAACATCTATTGAAATAATCAAATAGATTATACATCTGCTGCAACAGGTTATGAATCTGCTACAATAATGTCTTATTTTGTTGTAATAGATATAATATTTGTTGGGAATAATCAAACATATTCTATGTGATTCATCCGTTTAGATGATCAACTAAGCCTAGTGGTCTTAAACTGAGTGACCAGTTGATGTGAACTACTTCATTTAGCCATGCTAAGTGATTAACAATATTATTTGACCATATTTGGATGTGGATTATTTTTTTGCTAGATGCATGTGGTGCCGAGATCATTCGTGATTATCGAATTCTTTCAGCATGACTTTTAAGGTTTTTTTTGACGCTAGGTTGGCTATGGTTTACTTTCTTGACTGGTATTAGTATGGTATATGTATGGTAAAGTACCAACTCTGGTTGGGGTTACTAGGCGGGGCCCCGTTATGTTTATTCTTTTGGCCTATGACCTACTTAACTGGCTTGTGATTTAGTTACTTAACCTAGGCTATGTTTCCCTACCAGCGTGTTTGATTACGACTCTAGAACATACTATGGTCATGGAGGAGTACAACCTTTGGTGTGCGTCATGTATATGCTGACTCTGGAAGTAGACTGGTTGGGAGGGAATTATACTAATGGTTGTAGCTTAGTAGCTATCCCTAGTTTAGGTTGATGACTTTAGAGTTGATTTAGGTATGCTGATTGTTCTGCGTTCTACCTGAGGTATTGCTATGATTAGAACATGTATGGTCAGTTAGCTATAGATAGTCGGATACGATTTTGCTAGATAGCTAGCAGCCTCGTGTGATGATATTATACCTTAGCTCGATTAATCTTGGAAATGTGTTGTATTGGACTGAGCTGTGATAGCTCTATATTTTCCCTATATGGGTATGTACTTAGCCCTTAACGGGGCACCGTCTGAGCAGTTGTGGCATTTTTTGTGCGATTATTTGTAGCTTGGGACCATAGTTGGGCTAGGAGTGGATGTACTTTATGGCTTGTAATGACCCTCATGGTCATTTATGATAAATACGCGATGTCTTGCATCTTAGAGCATTTCAGCAGTTGCCCCAAGTCATTTATGACTTGCTGGGACCGATAGTTCGGATCCCTGG
>JBDJHY010163763.1:0-12531 GCA_039654485.1 Withania somnifera | reverse complement strand
GTTTTGCCAGTTCGGAGATACAGGGTGAGCTTGGCGTCCAGCTTTAGCCCATTTCTCTTCTGTTGTACATTTGACTTGGTTATCTCCATTGTATTTCGGAGACAAATGGATATTGTATTTTGTTACTTTTATCATTCTGTATATTAGTGGTTCTTATGATATTAACATCGGGTCTTGGGTTTGTTCTGTAAACTTATTTTCTTGGCTATTCTTCTAGTTTACTGTAGTAGTCCTCCGCTTCGGCTGCGGACTACGGGGTTTGGTTCTCCTACTGGTGGATAGTAAGTGCCATCATGACTTCGAGAAATCGGGTCGTGACAGGTTGCTAGAGCCAACTTTGTTGAGATAGTGAAGATCAGTGAAAACTTGATGATGGTTTGATGAATAATAAGATTGCAAGGGTTTTGATGCCCATACGATATTAAAGCTTCTCAAGGAAGAAGAAAAAGGATGTTTCCTCTATAATTTTCAGTTTCGGAATAAAGGGACCAAAGACTTATCGAAGAAATCCCATGAGAACTCCACCATATAAATCCTATACCCTATCTTCACAAATTTCTTACCCATTTTTATGCCTAAACCACTAACCAAGCTCCTCTCCAAACCTTCCAAGTGAATATTCGAATTCCTGATCCATAAAACTATCAAATACCTAGACCGGCAAAAAAATAACTATAAATCTTCTCATCCTAATTTGCAAAAGAGCCTCCTAGAGTCTTTACTCGTCTAGCTGAGATTTGAGCATAACCTTTTGAGAGGCTAAGTTATCGGACTAATTCAAACAGTTGATCCAAAGGTTATCAATGTCACTGTGAAGTTTTATAGGCATGACCAACATTGTTCCTATCATTCAAGATCCTCGGGGCATACCATTGAGAATCGTATCACATTAGTGTACAAGATTCTAGAATTTAGAAAACCACACCAAATATCAACATCCTATCAAACCATGAAGCTAAAGTTAGTATGATCGTGATCAACGAGGAATCTCTTATAGATAAGACTATAATCCAAAAATATGATTTAGGTTATGTATTGAGGACAAAGGATGAGGATAAGTACAATAGGATGAAGGTTAATCATGGGTGTCTAAAGCCAATATCTCACAACCATATATCTTTTCTTATTCCCATGAAGTATTCAGGCAACGATCTAGGGGGAGGAATCAGGTCCCAGTTAAAGGAATACAAGTGGTAATAGAAAAATCCTCCAAAGCATCTGAGATGGGTAGAGGAAAGATAAAGGAGAAGTTATACAACTGGACCTCAATTTCACTCATGGATTCCTAGTCATTGGGGAAGAAATACAAAAACATGTTTTCTTAAACATTAGTGTTGGTCTAGATGAGTCCCGTAAACCATCATTTATGTTTAAACCCCTCGTATAAAGTTTTCTTATTAAAAAATAGCACAGGCTTGTACACGTAAAAGTCTTAAGTTTAAATTTGCAGTTGTTTTTCAAACTTTAATGAAAGACTCTCCTTGTTCTGAAAATGAATCATCTACTTGCCCTATTTTACCCGGATCCTATCCTGAATCATCTGAACCTAATCAATAGAATCTTAAAGCAGGTCTGTACCTTGAACTCTAGACCTAAAACCATAAAACCAACCAATAGGTGACATTCACCGCCTACCATAAAATGCCTTAAACATTGCCATATGGATGTTGCATCGATCATTGTTACGCACCTCTAAAATCAAACACACATGACCTCAATATATCTTTCAATACCTAAATAGTCCTCTCATACTGATTGTTGGTCTTGGGTGATGATGTACTCAACTGAACCTCAGTTCCCATATGTCAATGAATAGTCCTCCATAATTGAGAGGTGCACTGCATACCCCAATTAGGGATAATGGACACTAAAACCTCATGTAACCAAACTACCTCCTGAATATACATTTGAGCCAACTACTCTACACTATCAGACAATTAAACTCGGTTGATGTGTGATGACTTAGTCATCTTATCAACAATAACTCAAATAGATTCATGTCCTCTGGAAGTATGCAAAAAAACCCAAAATGAAGTCCATAGTCACACGCTCCCACTTCCAAGTAGGAATACAGATTCTTTATTATGAACCCGCCTAGCCTTTGGTGCTCGAACTTAACTTGTTGGCAGTTCAAACACAAAGAAACATACTCTGTGATATCCCTTTTCATCCCACTCCACCAATATTCCCGACACCAGTCACTGTACGTCTTAGTTGCACCTAGGTGAATCAAACATCTAGAGTTATGAGCCTAAATTAGAAACAACTAAAACTAAACCACCAACCCACGGCATAAAAATCTGACCATCATACCTCATGACCCTATCAGAATCAAAAAAAAGCCATGATGGCCTCAATATAACACTTTATAATAAAGGATAGTCCTCTTTCCACCATCCTCCTAGCCTGAAGGCAGGAGATGATCCCTATCGGTGCGCAGCTACAAGAACCCTGCTACACAACCACGGATACACCAGTCATGTCTAAGGTAACATTCTTGGTATATCAATCCAAACTACACAGTGAGGGGATAACTAATCCATGCATAATATAATATCAAAGTCTACCATATATAATAGAAGTAGGTCATCCCAACTATTAAAACCACAAATAGAAACCAAACACAAACTCAATACCTAATCCATAGTAAAGAGTCTCTTACATAGGTAGCAATATATAAGAACAAATAATAGCTCACTAGCTAACCCCAAGCAAGGTGCAAAGTAGGATGACACATAAGAACAGGTGGATCAAGGATAAAATAGGGTTGAAACCAATCTAGAACAACCAAAAATCATACCAGTAATCATAGCATCTGAGGCCTAAGCCTCTGGCCTACCGGATACTGTATATAACTGGCATTCACCACTTGAAAAACCACTATCATGACCACCAACCCTACCTCGATGGCCTCCTCTATGGGAACATCCAACCTATTTCCTACCACTAATATTTGGTGACACTAACCTAAAAGGATGAGCTGGTTAGGGAATGATCTGAAGCACACCCCTCTATGGATAATCATGGGCATAATAGCCAATGATACCACACTAGAGATAACCACACACTGAACCTGTCTAGAAATGACAACTTGAAGATCCAAAACATCTAGAAGATTGTCCAGGATATGGGATACTGAAAGCCAAAGAAGCTGGATCAAGAACCTGAAGAGATTCTTGTACTAACTTCCTAGACTAGCCCAAAGAAGTCTTCTACTGTGAATACCCTCGGCCCCCTAAACGAGACCCACTAAAACTACCTTATTGCCTTATTCTCTTATTATTGCACTGACATGACTCGCGAAAAAAAGACCCCATAGTATGTGCATGGTCAACTACTATCTTAAGTAATGGACATTGAAAACCAAGATTATTAATACCTCCCAAAGTCTGTCTCTTAGACCATAGGAAAATCTATGCACACTCTCAGTCTCTCTGGGCATGAATTAAACATCATAGATTGATAACTAATGAAATCTAGCCTTGTACTCAGAAACTAACTTTGGGCCCTACTTGAGATGACTAAACTCATCTCTCAACATATAGCACCCATCCCAAGACATAAAATTCCTCATAAATAACACGTAGAACTCAGTCCAAGTCAGCTGAGGCTATCCCCCTGGTTTTCAAAGCATCAATACTCTCCACCACTTCTTCATTCTACCATGCATCTGGAAGGTGGTATAGGCGACTCCATGAGACTCTAGGATATCGAGGTACCTTAACCCCTCCTCACACTTATCTATGAACTCAAGAACTCTCCCCTATAACATCAAAAAAAATTAGGGGATCTAATCTAAGGATCTTAGTCAAAACCTTCTGTTCTAACTGTGTTATCGCTGCATGCAGACCACAATAGGAGAAATAATAGGGATAGGTAGCACCTGTACAGGGATAGGGTGCTACTATCTGAACTAGAGGAGGATCTACAATAGCAGGCTACGCTACCAAAATATAAGCACCCAACGCTGCCCCTAGGCAGACATCTGGTCCTCATCTATCAGTGGACTTCCAAATGCTCTAAGTAATTTCCAAAGTATAGCATAGATATATGGAATGGGAACTGAAACTAGTGCTAGATCTTGGGTTGTCTCTACAGTCATTAACGGGGTCTCAAAATTTTGAATCAAAATCTTAACCTCGGAGGTACTAGAGTATGTCCCTGCACTGACCCTGAGTAGGAGGAATTTTTATTGTCTATTGAAGTAGGCTGTGTGCGCACCATCTGCGTAAGAACAAAGAAAATAAATAAAACAATCTAGGAACACACACAGAATAGGATTCAAAAAGGATCTCCAAGTTCCTAAATTCCACCATATCCTCCTGAAGATAGGTTACAGATGTATCCGTACCGAGCCGCAAGACTCTAATAGACATTAGCTCTATATACTGACACCAGTTGAAACTAAGTTTCTGATACTAAGTTTTCATGACCCAATTTCTTGAATCATGAAGGTAAATAGTATTCCAAGTGTAGGAGAACCAAGCTTGTATCCCAAAGCTATAAATGATGGGCTACTATAGCAAGTAAGGTACATACAAATGCAATAAATGAGAAAGGAGAAAGAAGATGAGGTGAGAGAAGAAGAATTACATAACAGAATAAAAAAGAACCTCCCCAGGACCTGGTATCATTATACACGAAGCTACTAAAATGATAGAGTACAAAGGTATATGTCGATAAGTAAAAGTCTGTCCTTTAAACTCCAAAAGAGAAAAATACAAGGCTGATGAGATGCAGGACAAAACTGGACATCAGAAGCTCACCTTAAATTTCCAAAAGTAGCAGCGTGGAGGCATAATAAAAACTAAGTCATCGACGAGTGTTTGTACTCGAATCTGCACAGGGGAATAAGTATAGTATGAGTAAAAGTCATCAAAAAAACAAGTACTCAGTAGGCTTTGAGGGCCCACTAGGCATATAACAAATATAATCACAGTAAATAACAAGAATAAAATGAAAAAAGGTCACAAAAGCAATTAATACAGAATAGGAATCTAGCTATATAGAAAGGAAGCAAGAAATTTTATAGTGTACAAATAACGCTAGCTAAAACACAGAATAGGAACTCAAGTAAGAACATAAGGACGTACATGGGATCATTCCAGCAATTAATAAGAAAAATGTATGAACAAATATATAGAAATAATACTAAGGGGAAACGGGCGATGTATCGGTAACCTTAAGTTATGGAAAGGGAGGATAAAACAAATATCAACTAACACAAGTAGCCCACAAGGTAAGTATGATCATCAAGAAAATCTACAATTAACACTAATAGAAATGAAGCAGTTAAAGTAAGTAAAGCCCTTCTAAGAGCCCATAGAAAAGGAAAATTACACACAAGTCAGGCTCATCCATATGGGATCCCATACTACCAGATAGTACAAACAGAAAACAAGTGCGATAAAGTAAACATAGAAACAATGATGCCGTAGTTCTTGTATACACTCCTCCTCCGAGACTCAAAGTCCCAACAATAGGACACATGGAAGGGCTTCCCTCGAATGCCTCTACTACACCACAGACCCATCCTCCAGAGTGCCGTCCCATGGAATGGAAAGGTCAATAGAGGTACGCCAACCATGTACAAAGTGCTTAACGCCACAATATGCCTCAAATAAAGATATCATGGATCCTTGAGGAGGCTCATGTCCTGGAATCTAATTCCCTAATATAGCGGTAGCTGAATCTAAAATGAGTAGCAAATCCCTTATGTTAATATCATTAACCAAAATATCCCATTTATTCTAGTTTATCCATTTAGTATTAATTATATAAAAATCGACCTCTAAGGTACACCATTGTCATAAAATGGTAATAATAGGCCCCAAAACCCAATGCATACACTCAGAGGTTGAACCTCATGGTACTCACGTTGTATGAATGGATAAACACAAGCAATATCTACAGCTAACCTATGCAATACACAGGCTCAACAAATCTACAGGTGTAATCACACCACATCTAGCCTAAACCCAAGGGAAAAACCCAAAACCCAACCTAGCATCAGTGTTCTACTACTTCTAGAGTAACCCTATGACCATTACCAAACCAATACCAGGTCAAAGGTGGTGTATTACACCAGGCGCTGAGAGAAAAGAAAGAGATGAAGTAAAGTAGAATAGGTCATGGTGTCGACCTAGTAATCCAACCCATGGATGCTATTTAGCACAATTACATAATCTATGTCCGTAAAGTAAGCCCAAGGAGCCTTCCAATCGTCTAGTAAGCACCATGTTATAGCACCTGAAGGACGGCTCATCTGATGCCAAATGCCCCTGAATGACTTTGAAAATGGTAAAATACAAATCTACACATCAAGATGAATCTAACGATATAAATTATGTAACTTCTGGACTGGGCCAAAAAAAGTCCTAAAAGGGACCCACGGGACCTGTTAACTTGACCCATAAAACTTTGCCACCGAGTTCCAGTAATACTAGTAACTCGTGCTCAAAAAATAAGCCCAATACGAGTAAGAAAAAGGCTTAATAATGCACAGAGAAAAAAGTAATAAAGCTATAAAACTTTACATAAGTTAGAATTAAACGAAGGGTTTACGTATCGAAAGGAAGATAGGAAATCAACCAAGTAAAATGCATCCAAACACCGCTATGATCCACTAGATTTAGATAAAACCCAAGACCAACAAGGATTATTAGGAATTATGAGGGCGCAAAAGGTCTTCACGATCACACTGAAGTAAGAACTTGACCTTCACAATTACATGCCATATCTTCGTAAAAGTGAAGAATAACAATGGCATCACTAGCTTCTTTTCTGACAGCGAATTCAGACATTTCAAATGACTATGAACACCATTTGGAATGTGTTAAGAGTCTAATATACGTAAGAGAGGTATTTATACATACCAAAAATGACGTACCAGACTCAATTAAGTAGTCAAAATCCAAATACTAGGTCATTTTAGAGAAATGTTGACCAAGTCAACCCTTAGGCCAAAAATACTTACAATCCAAAAAATAACTTAGAATCAAATTGGATGCCACAGGAAGCAAACCAACACTCTTACTAACCCAAACTCCCATTTTGAGGCTGATGGAATAGTTAGATTTTTTGTTTTGACACTCCGATCATCAAATATTGATCAAAATCAATTATTCAATAGCTGGCAACTATTAAATATGGATTTTTCATAAGAATTTGTAAAAAATCAAGGGGATGCCTTCTTTACATCGAGCCTCCAAATCCACAAAATCAAGTTAAATATGGATTTTTCATAAGAATTTGTAAAAAACTATTTCCATATTAAAATACTTTAACTTGGCCTAAAATTTACCCAAAAAGTCAAGTTTGAAAACCTATTTCAAAATTAAGAAGTTTCATGAATTTCAAATTACCCATACTTTGGGGAATTCAAATATCCAATTTCATCAAAAAAATGAACTTCAATTTGATAGTGAAAAATCTCAGTTTTCAATTAATAGCTTAGATCTCAAAACCCCAAAATGAATCTTACCAAAATTAAGAAATAAAGAAGAACTCATGTTTATAAACCTGGAAATAACAAGTATTTGGATGAAAAGTCTTACCAAGAGTTCATTTCTTTGAAAACTTAATCACCAAGTTCTTCCCAAAAGAGAAAAATCTTCCAAAAGATGTTTGAAGAAGCTCTCAAAAACTCAAAAATGGTTTTAAAAAAAATATCTTTCAAGACTTACATAAGTGTTTAGGACCATGTAAACAGACTAGATTGCCTCTTATTTAATATTTGAAATTATAGCTTGTCTGGCTATGGAACGGCTCATAAGGAACTTCCATATGGCTCATATTCTAGCCATGCTTCCTATATGGTTATCCATACGGCCAACAGATAGCAAAAGGTTGTTTTCAATAAATTCTTAAAATGGACTTTGAAAGTTTGTTTAGAACCTCGTATACACAAATCATATATAAATTTTGAGTGTAAAATATATTCCTAAACCAATAGAATCATCAAAATAGGATTCTGAGGTCTCCTTGACATAATATTTTCCATGGTCGATAAAATATAAACTTTACTATGAAATATAATATGCACCCAGAACCTATAAAACACTATTTGAACCTTGTTTTAGACCAAAACAAACCTTCCAACTCAAACAAAATTGACGAAATTCTAATTCGAGTGTGTGATCAAATATTGACCAAAGTCAAAGTTTGGCTTTCAAACTCAACTTTATCTTAGAAAATAGGATAAAATCATCACGAAAATACTAATACTAAAATCGAAGGTCCTCCAAGACCAATTTCTACATTACAAAGCTAATGAAATTGACGAAATTCCATTTGGAGACTCAAAACTCCCAGTGTTGACTAAAGCCAACTAGTTTAACTTTAAAGGCTTCCTAAACTAAAAATTTCTCAAAACATGCAATGTTTTGCACCATTTTCAAAACTAACCACATAGACTGATAAACATGACCTGAGGCAACTATTGGAAAGGGTAAAATAGTAATTTTACTAAAAAAGAAAAAAATGACCTTCAGGGTCATTACATCATTCACTACTAAAAATTATGTTTGTCCTCAAACATAAATGAATAGAAAGTACTTGATGCCTCAAAAATCCGGGGATATTTGTCATGGATATCAAACTCAATCTCCCAAGTAGTCTCTAAAACAAAATGATGCTTCCACAGAACCTTTACTAAATCTATCTCCTTTTCCCTCAACTACCTAACCTATCTGCCTAAAATAGCCACAGTTTCCTCCTTGTAGGTCAAGTCTGAATACAAAGTAAGAAACTCAAAGTGAATTACATAATCATTAGTAATTTACTTTCAAAACAATAAAAGAAAGAAAATAGGATGCACTATTGATAAACTAGGTGGAATGCCAACTCTTCGGCCACATCCCGAATACGCTTCAAAATCTCAAATGGACTAATAAGCCTAGGGCTAAGCTTTTCCTTATTTCCAAACCTCATACACCCTAATGGGAGACTCTTTAAATAAAACAAGGTCACCCTTCATGAACTCTAGGTCTCCGACCCTCCTATCAGCATTACTCTTTTTCCTACTCTGGGTTGTCAATAATCTACTTGACCGAAACCTGCTTCATAGAATCATGAATTAAATTCATACTTAAGTCTCTCACCTAAAAAGCATCAAATCAATCAATTTTATATATACGTCTCCTACCATGTAAAGCCTCAAAAAAAGTCATCTGAATGCTAGAACAATAGTTGTTATTATATGAACTGTAATGACCCTTATGGTTATTTTCTTGTTTTGTATTTTTTCTACATCAA
The DNA here is from genome assembly GCA_039654485.1 of Withania somnifera. NCBI lineage: Eukaryota > Viridiplantae > Streptophyta > Magnoliopsida > Solanales > Solanaceae > Withania > Withania somnifera. The sequence continues at coordinate 3,276 of JBDJHY010163763.1, read as the reverse complement.
AGAGATTTCTTATAGTGGCCCTAAGTCATTCATAACTTATTGGGACTGGTGGTTTAGTTCCTGGGTTATTCATTTGATCGTTATGTCTGTTTTCCTAGTTAGAGCCTTAATTGTTAAGATCATTAACATTTGTCAACATTCAGTAAAAACCTATTCAAAATTGAATTCCAAAAACTTTGTTAGCTCCTTAATATGGATATTTTTTTTATTAAAATCATTAATATTTTTCAATATTAGGTAACAACATGTTTGAAGTTGAATTCCAATAGTTTTCGTAGCTCTAACTATGGATTTTTGTCTTGATGGACTCTTAATGTAAGAGAGCCTAGAGGCCTTGGTTTTGGTTTTATTGCATTTTAATTATTGATAAGTTTTCACTCAAATTTCACCCAAGTTCATCCTAAAAATTCCAAATTTTTCAAGTGGGTTATTCACTTTTATCCATTAACTCTAGCGTATTTCTTTTTTGTCTTTAATCCATATTTTAAGTATGAGTTCCCTGCGTGTGGGGAATATTTTGGTACTTTTTATTCAGAGTTTTGTGTTTGATGACCCACAGACCTGTTTTGACCCATATTTTGAACCTAGATATAATTATAGCTTTATAGGTATCGTTTGATCATATTAATGTGTAGATTAATTTTTTTAGTTTTGTGATTATTTGAGCTTGTTCATCCATTTTTGGAATTGTTGGAACTGTATGGGCCTATTCTATTCAGTATTTGTGAGACTACCTTCGTATGTCAGGTAGGATATGTCTTACCTACCTTACACTTGTCTTATATGGTAAATAATAATAGTGATTAGTCATTCTTGGGTTGGTTTTCTATGTTTAGTGTCCATAACCCTATTTATTTCTTAGTTATGTACTGGTGTTGCATTCGTGAATATAGTTACCGTGTCACCCTATGTGGTCTTAATAAACTCTAAAACATAGGCGGTAGGATTATTAGGAATGTACGTAAGTCCATGACATTGCTTAAATAGTTCTAGATGATGTAGTATCTGCGTTTGTGCAAGGCTGGCCGGACTTATTTGATACAATGTTCTAATTAAGCATATTATTATCTAGAAATTATTTTGTATGCATTGTTTTCTACTATTTATGGCCCAGAGCCTAACTATAATGACCCGCGTGGTCATTTACTTGTCTTTCAGCTTCTTCAGTATTTTGATCTTTCTATTAGCTTCCCTAAATTATTTATGACTTGATGGGACCGTTAGTTTGGTTCCATGTCAGTTCTATATCTTGTTATCTTAGTGTTCCTATTTTGACGGCTTAAATTAAAATAGTATAACTGAAGACTGATCTTAGTAAACACGCTCGAAATTAGATTTCAACTATTTTGTTAGCTCCATAATGCCGATTTTGGTCTAGTTGGACCTTTAGTTCATGTCCTGAGGTTTTTGTTTTGAGTTTGAGATATATTATAGAGGCTTAGATTTTTCGAAGTCCATTATGGAGTTTGGGTGGGATTTTGGTGATCAGAGTGTCGATCAGTATTCTAACGCTTCCATCAGCTCTAGAATGTTGAATTTGGCTAGTTGGGTCATTGTTGTGCTTTTGGAGGTGTATAGGCATATTTTAAGCATCTTTGTGGAAATTTAGGAAGTTGGTAGTTTTTCTTCAGTTGGGTATATGATCATAGGCAGTTTTACCTACCGGAAAGCCACTTAACTCGTATTTATTAATCTTGTTTTGAGAGTAATTATATAAAATATAATAGTTTTATAGGGAATATGCGGAAATACCTCTAACCAATGTGATTAGCAGCTTTTTACAGGATATTATGGAAATACGAAAGAAAATTAGTGAAGCAAAGGCAAGTCAAGAAGTAAAGAAGAAATTCCAGCAAAAATACATTGATCACGATAGGGATCACATCGTGATGCTTATCGTGATCCTGTTTAACAAACAACGGTTGGGCTTGTTTCTAATTGGGCTGATTAAGGGTAATTTAGTCTTTTCACCAACAAGGGAAAAAACCCTTAAGAGGCGTTTTTAGAGGCATAATGAGGAGGAGTTTTGAAAAACAACATGTATTGACTTGAGGAGGCTATCACCAAGGAAGGAGGGAAACCCTATCAAGAAAACATCACAATTGCACCAAGGTTGAAGATTGATCATACAATTTACTTACGGTACTATTTAAATATGAAATACGTGTTTAGTATGTATCATATGGACTAAAACCCTAATTCTAGGGCTTGGGGTTTACACACCATGTATGGATCATAATTAATGTAATGTATTTTGTTCCGGTTAATCAATTGTTCTTCTATTTTATTATAACTGCGTTTCTAATTGCTGGCCACTTTTAGAAGCAATCTTGTGCTTGCTATGTTATTGAATTCAATAATCGTGTGAGTGAACGGAAATAAAAGGAGTGAGTTTATGTTGCCAACCTTAACCCTAGGAAAGCAATATAACTAGCTTAACTAAGACATAATGGTGTACTTAGTTGCTTCGCTTAGGTACCTTAGGGAAGATAGCATTATGCTGTTATGATAAGCGAACAACACTCTAATCCGGCGTAGTTGTTACTTGATTAATTAGGTGGCTAAAGGAAAATCAATCCTTAGTCATAATATTAACCCCTAACTCAACAATCATCGGACAAATATCGTTAATTAAAGAAAGTTCCTACATGTGTGTGTGATTAACGCCAATGCCCTAGAATCGATTGTAACCTTGAATTCATCTTCTTGTGTTCTTATATAATTTTTTTGAGCTTAGTTGCGCTTTAGTTTACAATAATAAAATAAAACCTTCTACATTCGTCAACTGCATTGTAACCAGAAATCAATATTCAACCCATTGTTAAACCAATCAATAATATAAGTCCATGTAGGTTCGATAATCCGGCTCTCAAGAGCCACTATATTACTTGTACGATCGCGTACACTTGCGTGTACGTTTGGACACAACACTGAGTATGTTTCTAAGTGTTTAAACTATCAACAGGTTAAGTATGAGCATAAAAAACCTTGTGGTTTGATGCAAATACTTCCTATCCCGGCTTGAAAATAGGAGCGGGTGACTATGGACATTGTTTCTGGGTTGTCACGTACTAGCAAAGGTTTTGATATGGTTTGGGTCATTGTAGACCGGCTGACCAAGTTAGCGTACTTCATTCCTACTCATTCCTCCTATAATGTTGAGTTTCTGGCTCAAATCTACATTCGTAAGGTGGTTAGATTGCATGGTGTTCCTATCTCTATCATTTTTGACAGAGGCACCCAGTTCACTTTGCAGTTTGGAGGTTTGTTTAGTGA
>JBDJHY010163753.1:0-12531 GCA_039654485.1 Withania somnifera | reverse complement strand
TTTTAGCTTGTTAACTTCTGCTGAATTTTCATTGGATTCAGACCAACTTTTTGCAGCTTTATTTTCATATCCAGCTTGTATACTTATTTGTATACGATAAACTTTGCCCATTGAAATGCAAGAAAGAAGGATCCAAATGGACCCATAGATTCACATATGCATTAAGGAGAAAGAAAAGAAGATTGAAATTAGCAAGTACTCTAAACCGGGTCTATGTTTATTCAAATCTTGAATCACAGATCATATAAAATTAAATGTAACTCGGGCACCAACATGGGTTGAGGTACGGTGGTTGGACTGCTTGTCATGACTCAGAGTCACCTCCTAGGTGGGACCAGTATCCTTAGCCACTAAGTTTCCTCAGTAACCTTGGATGGATGGCTAGTGCAAAGCTCTACTTACTACTCACAGTGAAAGAAATATGAGATAATAACGTAATAAAATAACGGGCCTCACATCAGTCAATATATATATATATATATATAACTACTAACTCAAGTACTAACCAATACTCTGACTACCTAAAAGGCCCTATACGCTAAGTGCTCAACTTCTAGGACAAGGTTCCTAGCAGTCTCCAAATGACAAAATAAGAAATAATGTTAAAAGTCTAGCTCCAGACAAAACAAAACATAACTCGTCAACTCTCAAACGTCAGGAGCAACAAGGACTCACCACTCTTCTATCTTCTAGGAGTGTGGATCCAAGTAAACCACAAACGTCTGGACGGCTGGCAGGATCTCATAGGGGTAAATATGCAGCAACGAGTATGCAGTCAGTACATGAAATGTGAGCAGGCACAATAAAATGCTATATAACATAATAAGAGAGGTGTTATGCAATGCATGACCAACTTAACTTCAACTCGGCTCAAATAATAAATCACATGCAGTTTAACAAATTTAGTTAAAAATCCTCACTTTCAAGAGTAGTAAGTAAACTCGTTTAAATAGCATAAACTTGATAGTTATCAAACAAAGACTTTAGACAAAAAAACTTTTCACTTTATTTACTTCAAAACTATAAATTTTACTTCACTCGGAAGTTTCTATAACCGATATACCTCATGCCTTAACACAAAGTCTACATATTACCCCATGTAGAGGGGGCCTCCATACCTTACCAGGATATGAACCTCCAACTTTCCTAAGTGGATTCACTAAGTCTACTAGTATCACACTTAATGGGCCAAGATATAATCCCTACATTTGGCTACACAAGTTTTGAATATAAAGGGACTTATCCCACACTCTCGGTGCTCATACTCCTTCTATAAAAATATTGACACCTCAACTTTCAACTTCATCTTGATTAGTGGACATTATTGAATAAATCCAACTAGCCAAACCATGACCCGCCAGGCTACAACTTTCAAAAATCACTTGGGAAAAACTCGATCAATTAGACTCATCATAAAAATTCTTACTTCTTATCTTATAATTGTAAGCATAGAATCATCAATACTCTTCAATTGGGCTTAATTTTTCAAAACCATTCAATTTAAAACTTCTTCATAATAATGCTCAAAATCATGTAAAAGTCAAGTAAATTATGACACTTCAATACTCAATTTAGGTCTTAAGGATAAACTTCAAAATCATCATTTCGTTCATATTAATACTTCCTTCAACTTCTATTACAACTTCTAAAATCATGCTAACTTATGAGGACTATGCAATTTAGCAACATTTATGCAAGCTTCATAATTATAAATAAAATCATCAAGAAATTATTCAAAAAGGAAATCTCAATATATACAATATAAATAAGAACTCTAAACATTCTTCTATACTTCAAATCTTTAAGAAAGGGTTTTTGGGAAAAAGTATGGAAGGAACTCTTGGTTATAACCCACATACATTATTTGGAGCACTTTAATAGAGGGAATTTGAAGAACAAGTTGTTGCACCTAGCCTCTTTAATGGAACTCTAACCCTTTCTTAGAGAAAACTTAAAAAGGAACAAATTATGAGAAAAAATGAATAAAAGGAAGGGTTTTAGGTAAAGATATTACCCATTTTCGAGTCAAAAATGATAGGAGATTGGGTGAAAGGAGTGAGGGAAATTAAAAAGTTACCCATATTAACTGAACTAAAACTGATGGGGTCATACCACGAGTCTACACCATGACTTGCGTTCTTCCATTCCACGACTCATGGGGTGATTCATGGTTTAGAATTTGGGTACTAGAAAGTGAACCCTATCCTATGATTTTATACAATGAGTCCTGCTATGCCAATTCATGAATCAGGGAATGGAATCATGGAAACTGGGCTAAAAATAAAACTATTAAAACTCAAGAACGATTTACATAGAATGATTCATGGTGGGGATCCACTCATCATATCTAACTCTGCCTCCCAAGTAGCTCTCTCAACTGAATGGTTCCTCCAAATAACCTTAACTATTTCTTTGTTTCTCAATTTATAAACCTGTCTGTCACGAATCTAAACTAAAACCTCCTCCTAGGTCAAGACATTGTGGATGTTGATATCCTTAACTGGCACTATCAAGGATGGGTCACTCATGCATTTTCTCAACAAGGACACATGAAACATAGGGTGAACCATTGCTAAGTCTGTTGGAAGATCTAACTGATGGGAAACACTTTCCACCCTTCTCACAATATGATACGACCTGATATAACAAGAACTCAACTTTTCTTTCTTTCCAAACTTCATAACCCTCTTTATCGGAGACACCTTCAGAAATACCTAATAACCCTCATCAAACTGTAGCTCTCTTCTTTTCACATCTATATAGGATTTTTTTTCCCTGAGCTATCTTTAATCTCTCTTTAATAATCTAAACTTTTTGCATCATATCATACACAATCTCAATCTCAACTTTAGTTGCCTTACCTTTCTCGAACAAACCAATCGGAGACTTATATCTCCTCCCATAAAAAGCCTTAAATGAATCTATCTAGATAGTGGAGTGATACCAGTTATTGTATAAAAACTCAATCAAAGGAAAGCTCTCAACCTAACTTCCCTTGAAATCAATTACACACACCCCCAGCATATCCTTTAATGTTTAATTGGCCCTCTCATCCTGATAATACGTCTGTGGGTGAAATGTTGTACTAAAATAAACTTGGGTACAAATACTTTTCTGAAATGATCTCCAAAACTAAGATCTAAATGGAGTGGCATGATCTGAAATAATATACAAAAGCACTCTAGGCATCCTGACAATCTACTGCTAGTAGATTATACTATACTACTTTGCTGAATAACTGTGTGAAAATGAAAGAAGTGAGCTGACTGAGTCATTCCGTTTACTATCACCCATATATAACCATGCTTATGGATAATGGAAAATGAATTACAAAGTCCATATTGATCACCTCTCATTTCCATATTCGAATACCAAAACTCTGCAACTCTCTCGCTGGTCTCTGATGCTCTACCTTCACTTGTTGATAGTTAGTAAACTTAGCCATAAACTTGTCTATCTCCTTCTTCATTCCATTCCACCATTACACTTCTTTCAAATTCCTATACGCCTTTGTAGCCCTAGGGTAAATAGAATACCTAGAACTATTAGCCTATAAATAGATCCTCTCTCTCAAACCATCAACTTCTATAAAATAAAGGTGATAGGGATAACTAAGGACACCATCTCCCCCTTGTGGAAAAAACTATAATTTCTTTTTTCTAAACCGCACTCTTCAACTGAACTAACACTGGATCACTATCTTGCTTTTCTTTCACCTCAACTACAAGAAACATTGGATCACTATCTTGCTTCTTTTTTACCTCAACTACAAAAGATGACTCAGAATCATTCTGCACTAATATAGAACCATCTCAGCATCAATCAATCTAACCCCAAGGTGTGAAAAAATCTACACCTCTTTGGACAACTCTCTCTTACTCTTCTCAACAGGCAACAAGTTTCCAAAGACAACCTGCTAAGGCTATCAGCCACTACATTGTCCATGTCCGGGTGGTACATAACAATTATTTCATAGTCTTTTAATAGCTCCAACCACCTATTCTAATAAAGATTAATACCTTTATGATCAAACACATGTTGAAGACTCTTATGATCGGCGAAGATATCTACAAACATTCTATATAAGTAGTGCTCCACAACTTCAAAGCAAAACCAACAGACGCTAGCTCAAGATCATGAGTGGGATAATTCTTCTCATGAGTTTTAAGCTGTCTAGAATAATAAGATACCCCCTTACCATGCTTCATCAAAACACAAACCTAACCAACTCTAGAAGCATCACAATATACCACAAAACCTTCAGAACCCTCAGGTAAAGTCAAAATAGAAGTTGAAGTTAATCTCATTTTCAACTCTTCAAAACTCTCCTCACAAGCATCTTACCACTCAAACTTCACTTTCTTCTGAGTCAAATAGGTCAAAGGAGTATCTATGGAGGAAAGTCCCTAAAAAACCTACAGTAATACCCGGATAGAACCAGAAAACTAAAAATATTTTATGGAGAGGTCGGTCTAGGAAAATTTCTGACAAATTCAATCTTTTGGGAATTTACTGAAATACCCTCACTAGAAATGATTTGACCAAGAAAGGCAATTTTCTAGAGCCAAAACTCACACATAGAAAATTTGACATTCAGTTGAGGCTCTTTAAGAATCTGAAGAACAGCCTTAAGATGGGTTGCGTGCTCCTCCTCGCCTTTGGAGTAAACCAAAATATCATCAATGAAGACAATCACAAATAGGTCCAAGTACGGCTTGAATACCCTGTTCATGAGGTTCATGAAGGTTGTAGAAACATTATCTATACCAAAAGACATGACCACAAACTCAAATTGGCCATAACAGGTTATAAAAGCAGTCTTTGGAATATCTACCACTCTTAAGTTGACGATAACCAAATGAAGATCAAGTTTTGAGAAATGGTTAGCACATGTAGATAATTAAAAAAGTTATAAATCCTAGGAATGGAATATTTAATCATAATTGTGACTTTATTCAGTTGATGGTAATTGATATACATCAAAGGGAACCGTCTTTCTTACGCACGAATAAGATAGGGGCAGACTAAGGCAAATAAACCCCTTGTCTAAGAGATCTACTAATTGGTCCTTCAACTCTCTAAGATCATCTGGTGCCATCCTATATGAAGCAATAGAATGAGTTCCCAAAATGAGGTCTATGCCAAAGTCTATCTCTCTATCAGGACAGACCCTGAGTATCTCTGAGAAAACGCATCCACAAACTCTCTGAAACTGTAACTGGATGAATATATGGAGTCTCATAATTAGAGTCCTTAACTCGGACTAAGTGAAAAATATACCTCTTAAAGATCATCTTTCTAGCCTTCATATAGGAAATGAATCTACCCTTAGGAACATCTACACTATCGTACCACTCAGGAACTGGTCTATTAGGATTCTAGAAATGGACAACTCTACTCCTATAATAAACTATAGCATAGAATGAATGGAGCCAATCGATTCCCAAAATAACATCAAAGTATACCATGTATAACTCATGAAGATCAGTTAGAACAACCATATCGATACATACACAAGGGAAGATATGACAGACTCTCTCATCTATAACAGGATTACCAATAGGTGTGAAAACATAAAAAGACTCAGATAAAATATCAAGAATCACTCCAAATTGTGCAGAAGAATACGGGGATACAAAAAATCTAGATACAAGGTATAACAATGAATATATATCAATTCCATAAACCTCCAACATACCTGTCACAACATCGGCTGACTGCTTCCTAGCCTGTCTGGAGCGCAAAGCATACAAGTGATTTTGGATTTGGCTACCACTGGTATAAGAAGAAGCACCCTGTTGAGGTGAGCGTGCCTCTAGAGTTGTTTCTGGAGGAGTCGTTCATGGTTGGAACCACCCTTCCTAACTGTTAGACGCTCTCTCTATCTATGTCCCCTCAACACACAAAAATTGCAACTGATAGTCTTGAATACCATGACTTGCCTAGCCATACCTAAAATGCCCATTCTATCTAGATTTGTACTGACCTGAATAAGCACTACAAAACTTCCCATGCATAGGAGCACTACTCTATGAAGCTTCCTGATCTTTTCGATTCTGTTGATTTTTTCTGAGGCCTACAGTTCTGCAAAATAGCACCAAAAACGAATGGATTGGTCCCTTGGAACTTTTTTGCTACTGCTACTATCAAAATCCACCAGACTTAGGTTGACTAGACTCAAAATGACCAATGTTGACCCTCTTATTTTTTGAATCTCCCTCAACTGATCCTTTTCCTTCTCAATCTGCTCTAGATGGACCATCAAACTGCCGATGTACATATTATTACTCGGCATAGCTTCCTTCCTTACCTTAATCAAATGAGGGGAAATATTTGTAACAAAAATTCAATTCTATTATGCATGTATGCAACCATCTCTGGAGTGTATTTGGAGAGCTTAGTGAACCTTATGTTGTTCTCGGACACTGATATAGAGCCTTGATCCAAACTCAAAAATTCACAACCCTATCTTGCCTTTTCTCTCTATAGAAGAACCTAACCATTAATGATGCCTAACTCATCCAAAAAAGGTAGGGTGTCTCCCACTCCCATATTCTTCCTCCACAAATCACACTAAGAACTAGAAACATCCTTTAGTTGATATACTACCAAGTCAACCCTATCACATCTAATAACATCATCATCTCACAAATCCGATGAACCTCATAATTAAAGTTCTCCATATCCTCCCCGGCTCACTGAACCATTGAAATCTAGAGAAATCAACCTCAAGAACTCCCTCGCCTTACCACTCCCATATTTAAAGCTATTGGTTGAACCAGGGGAACCTGAGTCGACTGTTGATCCTATGATACCATTGTCTGAACAAGTGCATCATGTTTCTGAACTTGGTATTCGTGATATTATCTAGCTATTAAGGCTTTGGAATAGGTTGATCCTGATTCAGCTGACCTTAACCTCTGACATGAAGAGATAGTTGTCTGCGTGGATGCATAATATGAAATGCATAAAGTATGAATCATAATAGAAATCATGGAGTAAAACTTCAAAGCACAAAATAGAAGTTGAACAAAGGGAAACTTTCCCTATACACTCAGTAGCCTCTTAGTTATGTTGCAGTTCATACCCATAAAAATGACTCTACTTAACACTCTTTTTAAAACATCCTAGGACATTTTAGACCAATTTCTATGGTACCAAGTTTGTCACGCCCCAAAGTCACCCCTGGGCAGAACCGACATCCTTAGCCACTAAGTTACCTCAATAGCCTTGGATGGACTGCAAAACTCTACTCACTACTCTCAAAGGAAAAATAATCAAATAATAACATCATTAAGAAATGGGCCTCACATTAGTAGAATTATATATATCTGAAAGAGTACTCGACTTCTAGGACAAGGTCCCTACTAGTCTCTAAATAACAAAGTAACGAATAATGTTAAAAGTCTAACTCTAGAAAAAAATAAAAGAATAAATCTTCAACTCCCAAGTCCCCAGAGCAAAGAGGACTCACCACTCTGTTATCTTCTAAGAATGCGGATTCAAGACAACTACAAATATCTAGACGGATGGTAGGATCAACATGGGGTTAAACATGCAGCAAAAGTAGGCAATTAGTATATGAAATGTACTAAATATATGAGCAGTCACAATAATAGGCTATATAACATAATAAGAGAGGTGTTATGCAATGCATGATCAACTCAACTTTAACTTAACTCAAATAATAAATCACATTCAGTTTAACAAAATTAGTTAAAATGCTTCACCTTCAAGAGTAGTAACTAAACTCATTTAAATAGACCATACTCGATAGTTTTCAACAAAAAAACAAAGACTAGTCAAAAATATTCTTTCACTTTGTTTATTTCAAAACTATCTATTTTACTTCACTCAAGAGTTTTTATAATCAACATACCCTATGCCATGGTACAAAGTCTACATATTACCCCATTTATAGGGTCCCCCATAACTTGACAGGATATGAACCTACATCTACGCCTAGAGGACCCACTAAGTCTACAAATAGACAGACTTAATGGGCCATGATATAACCCCTATATTTGGCTATGCAGGTTTGAGGTATAAAGGGACTTCTCCAGCCCTCTCAGTGCTAATACTCCTCCCATAAAAATGTTGACACTTCAACTTTATGTTTTCAACTTCTTCTCAACTAGAGGACATTCTCAAATAAAATCAACTAGCTAAACCCTGACTCGTTAGGCTACAACTTTCAAGTAATCCACTCAGTAAAACTAAGTCCATTATACTCTTCATAAATATTCTTACTTTTCAATTTATAAGTTTAAGCATAAAATCATCATTTACTTCCAAATCGTCATTTAATTCATGTTAAGACTTCCTTCACTTTTACTATAATTTCCTAAATCATGTTAACTCATGGGGACTATGAAATTTAGCAATATCTTTGCAAGCTTCATAATTATAAGTAAAACGATCAAGAAATTATTCAAAAAATAAATCTTAATAGATATAATATAAATAAGAATCCTAAACATGCTTCTATACTTCAAACCTTTAAGAAAAGGATTTTGGGTACAAGGATGGAAGAAACCCTTATTCATAACCCATATACCTAATTTGGAGAACTTTAATGGAGAGAATTTGAAGACAAGTTGCTTCAACCTATGCTTTATAATGGAACCCTAACTATTTCTTAGAGAGAACTTGAAGGAGGAAACTCTTAGCTTGATAATATTATGAGAAAAATGAACAAAAGAATGGTTTGTGCTATATATATTACCAATTTGAAGTCCAAACAACAGGGGATTCGATAAAAAGAGTGGATGAAATTACAAAAACAACCCCTCATTAACTGTACTAGAAACTGATAGGGCCATACCACAAGTCCACTCCACGACTAGCTGTCTGCCACTCTACGAATTGTGAGTGAGTTGTGGTTTGCAACTTGGCTATTGCAAAGCGCACCCTATCCTATGATTTTATACCACGAGTCATGTTTTTCCATTTCATGACTCATGAAGTTGAATCTTGGGAATTGGGCTAGATATTAAACTTTTAGAACTCAAGCACGATTTACATAGAATGATTTATGGTGTGTTACCTTACAGTTTGTGGTATGAACTCATGGGGGACTGAAAGAACATCAAAATATCAAGCATCACCCCAACATTTGGGATCATGACTCGTGATATTGCATTCCATGAGTCGTGGTCCACACTCGTGGTCGCCAGGATATATTTTCTCAATTTATTAAGTCTTAGACTTGGTTTTTGAGCATAAGTCAAGTATGGGACATCACACTGACCCACCCTCAATCAAAGGTCTCATGTTCGAGCCTTAAAAATAGGGAAAACATTATTTTTAGCACCAACGCTTTAATATTCCTTGTAGTACATAATCCAGATTTACTCAAGAGCAAAGCTCCAAGACACTGGATGGAAAACCAAAAAAATGTAACTTAAGAAAACATAGGTTATAAGCATACTTTATCATGTCATTATGATGACAAATGTGCATATGTATTCATGATTTACACTACTGTAAAATTCAAACATATCAAGAAGTTTTAAATTACCAAACACTTGGATGGAATACAAAGAAATTACTCCTAGACTAGTTCAGACTAAAAAAAAATTGAAGACACCCTTCTTTAGAATCTTGATCATTTAAAAAGGATTATTAATACCCATTAATTTAAAAAAAAGATTGAAATGCACTGATTGATGTAAATAAAGAACTGATAGATTATCCTTTTTGGACTTCACAACACTTTTAACAAATAATAGGCAAAGAAAATGAGAAAAGTCAAAGCTTATGCTTGGGGGTGAATGAAAAGTTGGAAAAGATCTTCAAAACTTATTCATGGAATGTAATTAATGTCTTGGTGACCTTAATTAATAAAATCACTGCTTTTGATATAAAAGAAAACAAAATGAAAACCTCACTTTATCACATAGCTTTCTACAAATGAAAAAGGGAAAATGTGAATCTCAAAGTAAACCAATCTTAGAATCTCAATCTCTGAATATTTGTATAATAGTTAGCTAAAATTCCCCCAAAGTGTTAATAAGAAAGACACAGCTCTATATTTATCACCACATTCAACTTATGCAACTAAAAAAGAAAATGATTAAGCTTATTTCTTTACAAAATAAGTTTAACAGTTTATGAAATGAAGGAATTGACAGGTTTTTCAAGTAGGATTAAATGAATTCTTTACGTGATTTCAAAATAAAAAAACATCAATACTACGAGACATGAATGCTCAAAACACAAGCAGTTATAATCAATCATGCATGAGTAGAAGTAACTAGATAATTTCCCTGGGATCTCAAAGAGGAATAACGGAAGAAAATTAATTGTGAAATTGATGAAAGTTTGACATTTTTACTAAAGAAAGTTTCAGATTTTATATTGAGACAAACCTATGATGGTATCATCTTAATACACACATGTGGGACTACTGGATAAAGTTTTACATTAATAACTTACACTTTACAAAATGCAGCTTCAAGAAAACTCAAACATTATTATGGAGAAAATTAAGAGATCAAATTAAGACTCAATATCGCAACTACATTTTAGGCTAGGGATAGATCATTTTCAAGATCTTACCCTATACATGAGGTTTTATTATTGTGAGGATAGCTAGGGACCAGCCTTAATTTTCCCCTTCTCAGGCCTCACTTGGTATAGTTAACCAAGGAGGTCTTAGGCAAACTATTAAGAAAACAAAACAAACACTCAAGTCAAGCATTCAAACAGGGAAAGAGAAAACAAAATGAGGGTTTCAAAGAGGAACAACAAACGTAAGCCTCATATTATTACCAGATCATTTTGTAAATAAGCATGTACACAATTTTTTGTTCAAAATATACATAAACGTTAAACATAAAGGCATGAAATATTATCAGGACCTAGATTTTAGGATATGTAATTATATAAGAAGCCTAAGATATTCAGATCATATAATTGAAAGACAGAGCCATGCTTCTGAATCAAATTGGCAACATACAGATATTCAGCATATTACACATAATAAAAAGGAAATATTTTTCCTTTTTATGAGCAGGAACTGGATGAGGGATTTAAGAATGATTTTAATGAGATTCGGAGCTTTGTCAATAAAACCTCACATATATTTGATCGTCATTACAGGAAAATAGGATGCTTCTTAAAATTCCTTGAAGATCAAAGTGAAAGTCGCTGATCTTTTGACTCTTTTCTTAAAAGCTTTCTTGACTTCTAAAGCTCTTATGCTCAAACCTTAAATATTTCCCCAATTTGCAAAAAATCTCCCTTAACTAATGGGTTTGGGGGTTTAATCAGGGGAGTAATTAGGATTTATGAAATAGGGGTAAATTAGGAAAAGCCCAAATTTGGGATAAATATCCAAATCACAAACCAATTTAGTACAAAATTAAGGAACCAATAACTAATTTTCAAAGTACAATTTATAAATTTTGAAATTTAAAATCATATTTTATGAAACACCAATCAAAATCACACAAATGTATAATCAAATGTACAAATTGATCAAGAAATTAAGGAATTTTACCGGATTCTAAAGAATTTAAAAATTAGACTGTTGAGGTGTATCGCTTCTAGAAGGTTCTAGGTAGACACTTCAGCAAGCTCGTACAATAACAGAGGATAAAAATTTTACTTGGAAATGAAATGGATGCAATTTTGCTGTTTGATTGTCATTTGAATCTGAGTATAGGGTCATGTAGAAGCTTATTAATAGAGAAGTTCTAGGTTCACTTGAGAAAGAAGGGTGGAAGAGATAGTATGAGAAGTTTTTCGGTACCATCAGTTGAATGTTAGAGAGTTTGACATTTAAAAGACATCTTTTCGAACCCGGTATGGTTATTTTGAATTTGTAGTCATGTTTTTCGGATTAACTAATACTCCAAAAGCTTTTATGGATCTCATGAACAAAGTGTTCAAGTAGTACCATGATATGTTTGTTATTGTCTTCATAGATAACATTTTTTTATTCCAAAAATAAGGAGACACTGATACTTGCCTTAGAATTATGTTATAGACCCTCAAAGACCGCTAGTTGTATGTAAAGTTTTCT
The DNA here is from genome assembly GCA_039654485.1 of Withania somnifera. Taxonomy (NCBI): domain Eukaryota; kingdom Viridiplantae; phylum Streptophyta; class Magnoliopsida; order Solanales; family Solanaceae; genus Withania; species Withania somnifera. Next base: position 503 of record JBDJHY010163753.1, on the reverse strand, counting down.
AAGTTTGAGTTTTAGTTGAATTTTGTAGCTATCCTTGGGAATGTTATTTCTAGTGAGGGTATTCAGGTTGATTACTAAAATATCAAGGCAGTTAAGAGTTGGACTAGACCTACATTCCTATCAAACATCAGGAGTTTTGTGGTTTAGTTGATTACTACATAAGGTTTTTAGAGGGGATTTCATCTATTTTTGTCCTTTGACCAAGTTGACTCGGTAAAAATTCAAGTTCCAGCAGTTCAAGGTATACGAGAAGATATTTTAGGGAGTTAAAAACTTGTCTAACTTTTTATTTAAGTTTTGACCTTTTCAGAAGGTACAAACAGTTTTGTGGTTTATTTTTATGCCTCTAGAGTTGGTCTTGGTTATGTGTCGATGTATAATGGTAGTTATTTCTTATGCTTCTATAAATATTAAGACTATGAGAAAAACTACCATACCCATGACCTCGAGTTAGTAGTTTTTGTATTCGTTTTGGATAGTTGGTGTCACTATCTCTATGGTGT
>JBDJHY010163743.1:0-12532 GCA_039654485.1 Withania somnifera | reverse complement strand
TGGGTCCAGTCCGGAAATTAGCATTCAATACACCATTAGATTTATATTAACCTATAGAATTCATTGACGCGAGTTTCAAATTATTTGTAGACCATTTCATATCAGTCAGAGTATGATTTGTGGATTTGTAGTGCTTTATCATCGGATGACAGGTAGGCTCCGTGGGGCTATCTCTGGGTTTATAGCTTTAATAACTGTACCAAATAGCATCTGTGGGTTGGTTAGCTAGGTTGTATAGTAGCCTTGTACCATTCTTTCTTCCGTTACTTGTTGATATTGATAATTTGGCACCCGAGTGGTACGGGGCCCAAGACTTAGCAGTTTATTATAGATACCTATGCAAGGCATAGAATGTGGATATTTCATGATTATATATCATATATATATGTGTTTTTGATATGCTTTTCAATCATGACACGAGAGACTGAGCCTAAGGTTCTGATGAGAGTGCATTGGGGCTGGGTGTGTCACCTTTTGATTTATAAGCCACGATGGCTAGAGGATGATTTGATGATAAATTTGCATAGCAATATATAGAAATAAATGAGAACACTATAATAATAGTAATATTATAAGTAATTGTCTTTTACGATCTTAGCCTCGATATTGTATCGAGCACCCGGTAGCACTGTTTTTACTTGTTTTAGTCCAGGCTTCACCTTCTGGCACCGAGAAATATATATATATTACTGATAAATGCTGAGACTTAAGACCGACTCTGTTCAGTAGTGAGTATAATGCTGGGACTTGAGATTATCGTCGTACAACAGTGCATACATCTTTTTGACACACATGGTACTAGCGGTTGTGGAAACATAATGATATTGAGTATTGAGGACCATAGGTGATACTACCATATATACATTGGCGTTGAACGCCTTGACTTGCCGAGTTAGCTAGCGGATATTACTGATATGATATTACTGATATGAGGCACTATGTGTCGGCGAGATAACACTGTTATAAGGTACTAGATGCCGGCAAAATAACACTATTGTGGGGCACAAGGTGCCAATTATGATTCATTGTGGTTCTGAAAGTGGGATGTAAGGTTTTAATGACGATCATGTGTTTGTTACTTTTCTGCACTTGTTTTCTTCAATGTGCTCATAGGTCGGATGGGGAGCCTATGGGTCTCATGTTCTTGTATACATCGCGTTTCTTATGGGGGACTTGTCAACATTTAATTATTTTACTTTATTATTCAAATTACTGCTTATCTGTTCTTATTTGTTACTTGTTGTTTCATGTTATGTGGGATCAGTGCTTACACTATCATTCAGTTCTTTATCCTTTCACTTGAGGTTACCAGTATTTCAACCATGTTCTACTCCTATCTTCTTTGATTCCCATTTATTGTGTTATATTTCACATATATTGTCGCAAGGATGTCTGGTACGTTCTCTTCAATTGCCTGCAACCATGTTATGTGATTAACTAGCACTATCAATCTATGTGACATTTGTTTCGTACTTGCGTTGCTAGTTTCCTGTATTATACTATTTGCTTCTGTGACCCTTCTTCTTGTACTCTGTTATTTACTGCTTTTATTATACTTATGTGCTTAGTGGGCCCTTGAAATCTACTAGGTACGGGTTTCTTTGGTAGCTTGTACTCATTCTATACCTGCACATGTATAGATTCGAGTACAGATTTTTGCTCGTGATATATAGACAACTGTTCATTCAGATTTTATTTACATCGGGGATTCAGGGTGAGCTTGGCGTCCAACTTGTTCCTGCTTCTCTTTGGAGTTATGTTTTGTTGATCTCCATTGTATTTCAGAGACATCTGGATACTACATTTATTTCCATTTTTATCATTGTGTACTTAGTGGTTCGTTTGACACTAATACCGAATTTTGGGTAGTTGTCTCTTTCTTTAATACTTTTGCAAATTTATTATTTTCTCGTGACTTTTGATATTCTTTTACATTTAATGCAGTAGTCCTCCGCTTCGGCTTCAGACTATGGGGTTTGGTTCTTCTACTGGTGGTATAGTAGGTGCCATCATGATTCGTGAAATTGGGTCGTGACATTGATGTTTTAAATGGTAATTAGTTTTCTAATTAACGATAATAGGAAAATGATTTCTTTTCTCGTATATTTATATTTTCCATGACTGTGCTCATGAGCAGTATGTAGCTGTTTTCTCACACCATTAGATAAAATTTTCTCACTATCACTATGATTTCTGGATATTGCCTATGTGGAAATAGTTGAGTTTTATTGAGATGTAAATTTTCCTTCAGGGATGGACTTGATATTTCCAACCAACATATCATATAAGGGATGAGCCCGGGTTGTTACATTTTTTCCCTGATGACTATGCCACTAGTTGGATTTCTACGAGGATTTTATACATTGGATCAAATCCCTCCACAGACTTTCCTTTTAGGGTAGCCATGCCTGCAGTACTTGCTATGTATGTAGCCTGGGGAAGGGGTGTACAAGTACTCGGGTAGCCTTCTGTGGGTCCTCGTCGCCGAGGTTATACACTGGAGAGGGTGTGTATGGGCATTATTTACTTTTGAGCACCCTTTTATATTTATTTCTTCGTGCTTGTTTGTACTCTTCTGGCTTACATGGGAGTCCCATTGGGTTATTTATATGCTAGTATGTTTTGTTTCTATCTAGGCTTTTTTTGATTCCCTTTCTTGCCATACGTTACTTGTGAGTAGATCATTCCATTACTTTTTTGATATTCTCTTTTCAGTTCTCCTTTGTGGTAATTACATTAGAGTTCCAGGTATGCATTGCATTTTTCATTACATGTCTGTGACTTAGGTGTACTTGTGTGATATTATACTATTTATTGATGAACTCTATTTACCTTGCTTATGATTGCTTTTTTCGGTCAGCCTATGATGCCTACTGGGTACCTATTATTTTTTCTACTCATGCTACACTTCTACATCTTTTTGTGATGCAGATCCTAGTAAGAGTCAGCAGGGCGGACACTATCGTGAGAGGTAGTTTAAAAGTATTTTAGGAGATACAGTGAGTAGTTAGTATTCTTTCTAACCAGATCTTCTTCTATCATCTGAGTTGTCCTACCTGATGTTGGATAGTGGCTTTGTAGTTTTTTCCCATTGTGGGTTGTATTTTATATTATTCTGTATATAGACAGTTGACGGCCTGGACAGGGCGTATCGTAAAACATATAAGATTAGTGATCAGAGATCCCGCCAGCAGGAAAGGGTCTATGGTACTCCATTTAGGGGAAACAAGAAGAGGAATATTGGCAGTTTTTAATATGATTTGAGTTTGGACATAAGTCTATGGATTGTCCCCTTCCCAAGGTTGTATTGTCACAATAGCTTAGAAGGAGTAGCCAGAGTTCAGGTAAGGGTTATTCGATTTTGCCTTCAAGTTCATAAGATATTTTTTATGATACTCAATATTTTTTTATGGATGTTTTGATAGACAGAGATTTCAACAGAGGCAGCATGTTCAGTTGGTTGATTCCAGTCAACCTCTTCAATCCTCCTTACATTCAGTCTATAGTGGTAAGAGTAGACATCCCTCCAGGGGCGCATCTTCAGATATGCAGGGATGTGGGGTCCAGGGTGTTTCATCTAATGGTTCTAGGAAGGGAAAGGCCCCTCTGGGTTGTTATGATTGGAAAGATATAGGACATTATGCTAGATAGTGCCCTAGGTGTAGAGCCATCTAGTCGATAGTGGTTGCAGATCCATCTTAGCATTTTATTGGTGTTGGTAGTAGTTTTGGTGGTCCGTGTTTCTTTTTTTTGAAGGAGTTAGTTACTGGGATAGAGAGTATCCTAATTAAGGATGTGTTAGTTAGGTTGGTTAGTAGAGTCTTCAGTGATTTCTTTTCCTTCGATTTGTGATTTGGTGCAAGGTGTGTCGGATGAGTTATCTTCAAGCTTTATATATGATACGATTTCATTATATTCCCTACTTAGTTATCATATGCTAACTTGGGCGTGATTCTGATTTTTTTATTTACCTATTATGTTTGTTTTTTATCTTGGGCATGCGCGGGTTACCATTTACTTCTTAGGTAATGAATTGTTGTACCACAACCTTAATAGTGCCGGATGTACCTGATAGAGTGATAGGGACCTTTAGGCCCCCACCGATCGGGATCTATCGTGCATTCAGGTCAGCAGGTTATCTCCTCAGGAGTGCTCCTTAGCTTTGCATATTCGGTGTTTTTCCCTTCATGTGCACTGATTCCCTGTTATCCTATGGTGACTTCTTTTGAACATGAGTTTTTTAGTGGCTCTAGTTGGTGACTCATTTTATCTCTGGCCTCTATCGGTTAGTCCTCAGGAACCAGGGTAAGTATCTCTTATAAGTGAATAGATCTCTCTTTATGTCTGATTTCCCTCGATCTCGAATTGGTTTCCAAAGAACTATTTTTATCCTTCGCCTAAGTTTGGTTTAAATGATGCTTCATTTTTTTCTTCTTATGTTTCCTTGGTTGTATTTGTATTGGGACCCTTCTTGTACTCATTAGCGTATAGCTACCTAGGTAGATGGCAGTGCTCCTTAGTGGTGGATCGCAATTGTGGTTTCCAAAAATTTTTCCTTACTTAGGTTATATGGTGCACCTATGGTTTTAGTCTGTTAATATGCATGTGAAGGCTTTACACCTAATGGATGGATATTTATTTGGTTTTGCTGAGGTTTCTTGTGTTTGGATTAGCTGTTGGCTTATATCAGGCTTGTAATTCAGTTTTGTTATTGTGTCCCCCAAATAGGAGTGATGAGGCCTTGAGGTTCTTAGTTATGAGTACTTGGTTTCAGGAAGGTATGAGTTGTTAGAATTTATCCTTATTTTTGTGTGTGATGAATAATCGCTTCGATTTTCTGGTTTCAAGTAGAGTGGTGGCTTGTTGCGTTATACTGTATTGGTCATGAGACAGTAGCAATTGTGACCTAAGGTTATTAACAGTATGTGAATAGGATGATAGAGTACCTTGGAGTGATCTCTTATTTTTTTTCATATTTCTTCTTAGGGTTAGGTCCCAATTGGTTTCTCGATTAGTAGGTTGGTTTTGGTATCGACATTCATATAATCTTTCTAGTTTTAGTCTCTAGGTTGTTAGTATAGATGGATTTGTAGATAGGGACAATTGTCATCTATAGTGCCTAGTATAGTTAGTCGGTTGGTATCAGTTGCTTTTGGATTCTTAAGCTTGTAATGTTTCTATTGATTGTACCCGTGGGACTCGTAGTCTTGGATTTTCTCCTATTAGTCTTCATTAGGTTATAATGGTGTGTTATGGATGGACACTTGTTTCTGTAACTCTAAAGTTGGTGACCTTGTTCAGACTATTCTTCGTGAAACCCATTGCATCGGATATTCTATACATTTAGGCATAGTGAAGATGTGTAAAAAGTTCTCTATTATATATGTTTGAGAGGTTGTTCACATACACGAGGTCCTAGTTTCTATCATTTCAGACAGAGGCACCAAGTTCACATCTTTATTTTTTGAAGGATAGTACATTACTCAATTCTATCCAAAGACTGACAACCAGTTCGGGAAATCATTTGGGTACATCAGGATATTATACGAGCTGGCGTCTTCAATTGTAGTGGTAGTTAGGGTCACCCTTGGCCTTGGTAGAGCTTCATATATAGAGTTTGTTATTCTAGTGTTCAGACGGCACCATTTAAGATTTGGTACGGTAGGCGTTGTAGATCAACGATTGGTTGGTATAGCAGTGTCAGGATTTGTCCTAAGACTTCAAACTTGATTTGAGATGCTACAGAGAGATTCATACATATTTGGGTTAAATTTTATATAGCATAGAGAAGACAAAGTAGCTACACAAATCATGGACTTCTCCTCTTAAGTTTGGTGATGGGGACTTGGTGTTTTTTCAAGTTCATTGGCCTATATGAGACTACTGAGGGGATTGGTGAAGTCACCTATAGATTGGACCCACCTATAGAGTTAGATGTGGTTTATCCTATTTTCCACACCTCTATGTTTCATTGTTATGTTCTAGACCCTTCTTAAATACTTCATTCAGAGTCAATTCATATAGATTATTGATTGGCTTGTGTCAAAAACATAAGGCCATTATTGATGAAAGATGTAAGACTTCTCAGGTCCACCGGTATTCCTATTATGAGAGCTTTTTGGGTGCATTGTCTGGTTGAGAAGGCTACGTGGGAGACAGAGAGAGATATGCAAACCCAGTAACCCTATTTGTTTGAGTCTTCAAGTACACCTTTCTTCTTAACTTTTGCTAACGAAAGTTCTTTAAGCGGGGGATGTTGTATGACCGTCGACATGATTTTCATACTTTCTCAATTTCTTTATGTTTAGAGCATTATTGTAGCTTCCCCAAGTCATTTGTGACTTGCTGAGATCGATTATTTGGTTCCCTAGTAGTTGTATAGCTTGCTTCCTTTATTATATAGTTTCTCCGAGCCTTTCTTAGGTTAAACGACCTCGGATCATAGTTTCTTTAATTTTGTGCGTACTTTAGTCTACAGAGACTATTGGTTCGAATCCTGGGGCTTTCAATTGTGGTGTTGTACCGCAAAATTAAATCAATTTTATTTAAATAATAATTATGTCATTTTCTTTAAAAAAAACTAAAGATATATCTTTTAGAATCTTCTTAAATTTTTGAGAAGTTTATGAAATATTCTTTTGAAATAATATAGTCCCATACCTTTTCACTTTATAAAAAGTTTTACACAATTAATATTTCACGAAAATAGCGAGTATAATTATATTATAAATTTATTATTTCAAGATGTACTTTTTATTAAAAATAATTTAATATTAATTTTGATATAATTGAAAAGTTATATTTAATTTATAGGGAGCTTATGCAATATAATAAGACAAAATAAACTCGGTGTCACCCCACCCGCTTGCAAATTGAGGGAGTATAAAGAATTCATGCAACTGGTAGGTGGCATTTCTTTTTAAAGTAACTGGATTCATGTGTTTTTATCTAATGTTAGTAAATGATTAGGAATTGAGACATTTACAAGAACCGTAGATGTATATTTTTAGAAAGATCTAAGTTTGGCATCAAGAATATAGTCTCTGTTGTAGAGATCATTTACGTTGCTCGCTATGACTCACATATTACTCTCGTGGGAGAGATACTTACGAAGTAAAGTTATTATATTGACACAATAAATAATTATCAACAGAAAAATCAAATAGCTATATTTATTTATCTGAGCTTAATTCGAGATACGCTGAGCGGAACAATATTTTAAGACACTCATAAGCACAGTGTTATGAAATTGCTTCTCATCGTATTCGAGTAATTTCTAGACTTGTTTTTGCATTTAATTTCGAAAATGTAAAGTTTGTACTCTTAATATTTTGGGCCTCACATATTGCTTACCGGTATAAGCCCAATTTGAACCACACATTCCTGGAATTATACTCTATGCATCTTTATTTATTTTATTTTTCGAGATGTGAGGCACACAGGCCTATTTTTAGTATGAAATATGACACGATATTTTATATAGAAATATGAGTCTTTGTTACTCGTCTTGACCTGTGGATTACATTTTTTTTGTATTAGTGCAATTCCGAGCATATTTGTGATTTTTTAATATCTCAGCGAGCTTCTCGAGGTTAATATCGAAATCAAGGTAGGCGATGACTTACTTCTTTATGATTGGGTATTTAATATTGTATATGTTTGATAAATATTCATCTCGGGGCTAGGTTACTAGTTTGGAACCCCATTACAGTTGTTATTTTGGCCTACGACCTATCTTACTGGCCTTTTTGTTTGCTATACATCCCTGTGGCGAAGAGGCCCTTTGCGTGTGTTACACTCTGTATATTGAATGTAGTGTGGTTTGGCGGTGATTATACTAGTGGTTCGAGATTAGTATCTATCCCTTGGATCTTAGTTGGTGGTTTTAGAGTCGATTTAGATAGCTGATATGTTATGTGTTGCGAGCATGCATTGATGTTTTACACAGTAACTAGTTCTTGGCTGAATGATAATCGAAAAATGATTTCTTATATATTATATTTATGGAGATATTTTCTCACAATATTCCATCTTATTTTCTCACTATTGTTGGGATTTATGGATTTTGCCTACATGGCGACAATTGGATTTTACATAGATTTATATCTGCCTTCATTACTAGACATGAGGTTTTCTAGTAACATATGATATAACAGGTTGAGCCTGGGTTTCAATATTTTTTCCCTAATGACTATGCCATTAGTTGGATTCTTACGAGAATTTTGTATGTGGGATCGAATTCCTCCACGGGCCTTCCATCCTAGGTAGTCAGGTCTAAGGTACTAGGTATGTACGTAGCCTGGGGGTGTACTGGAGGAGGAGTGGTATGCGGGGAAGCCTTCCCTAGGTCCTTCATTCTGAGATTATACATCGGGGAGGGTGTGTACAAGTATTATTTACTTATCAGCGCCCCTTTGCATTGTATTCTTCTTGCTTTTTTGTACTCTTGGGGCATACGAAAGAAGTATGTTGGGTTACTTTTATGCTCGTATGTTTAGCTGCTGGCTAGGCTTGTTGTTATTGATTTCTTTCCTTTCGTTACTTTTGAGTAGACAATTCAATTACTTCTTGATATTCTCTTTTTTATTCTCCTTTATGGTAGTTATGTTGGAGCTCCAGCTACATGTCGCGTTGTTCATGACTTGTTTGTGACTTAGGTGTACTTGTTAATATTTTCCTATTTGTTTATTATATCTCTTTAGCTTGTTTATGATTTTTGTTTTTTGGTCGGTCTATGATGCCTATCGGGTACTCATTGTCTTTGGTACTTATGCTACACTTTTGTATCTTATTTTTGATGTAGATCCTAGTACAAGTCAGCAGGCGGATGCGACCGTGTGAGGCAGTTCAGAGTTGTTTTAGGAGATACGTTGAGCAGTTTGTGTTCTTGCTGACCAGATCTTCTTCAGTAATCTGAGCTGTCCTAGGTGTGATTCTAGATAGATAAATATTTTGTAGTTTTTTCCCTATATGGGTTGTTTTTTCCTACGGTTCTATATATAGGTGCTCAACAACCACAATCCTAGGTTTTGGGTTCTGTTATGTATATAAGTTTCTTTTTTTTTCTTCTTTTCTCCACTTAATGATTTGGGGCGGGGTTAGGCTTGTCTATAGGCCGGATGTAGATGCTATCACAACTTGATTTTGGGTTGTAACAAAAATGCATTTAAGGTGATTTTGACAAGTAACCTACATTAGAAACTTTCAAGGAATGATTCACACAAAGGCAAATAAAAGTAGTAGCCATCTATACATATAATATATATACGTGAATGATGTAGTACACTATGGATTGATGAGTATAGTAGAGTTGATGTAGTGTAATACGAGGCCACTGCAGTATAATTTGGACCACCAAAAATTTCACTTCCAACGTATACAATGATACCCTAAATCTTACCTTGAGCCAACTGGAATTTCACATATGTCATATAATAGTGAATAAAAGTGAAAATAGACTGGCAACTTACCTTAGACCAAATTTAAAGGTGGTACAATCCCGTTAAAATTGAGAATTCAATATTAAAAAGGTGGTACAATCACTTTTGAAATTCAACAAATAGTAAATGAAGTCACTCTCAGTCAAAGCCCAAGGAATCAATAAGAAAACCTTGTGGATCATACACTAGTTTGAATATCCACATAAATGATTATATGCATGCAATACAAGTCCACTTATATACATATATACATAAATATCCATAAAATAGGGTAACTCCACCCTTCAAGGAAACACAACACTAATCTACCATCTAGTTGAAGGACAACCACAACCTCAGGCCCAAAAACACAATATATAATATAATACTATGTAAACAAAGTGATGTACAAAGTAATTTGAACAATAAAAAGGCATCCTACCAGGAGATACTACCTAGCCCTTCACTAAGAATTTCTAAACTAATCCTAACACTATTGAAAGCATCTTAAGGTAAGTTAGACTGTAACCTATCTAAAAGTCGATCGCAAGATATAAATCATCTCGGAGTAGCATTTTCTTTTGAAATGCCTCAAAATGTTTCCACATTATCAAAATACAATCTATGCATTAAGACAAGAAATACAGCCCCCAATCTGATAATTTATAATTCAGAGCAAAAATCAAATCAAAATTGACCCTTGGGAACCATCGATAAGAAATAAAAAAAGCCTCGCTATTATCCTACATATGAGGTACGAATTACATGCTGAAAGTTCAAGTAAAATTTAAAATCATTTGGGGTTTCAAAGCATCCTAAGAAATGAAAAACAACCAGGATTTTTTACTCAAATTTTAATAAAATAAGGACGGAACTTAGCATAAAAATTATGCAAAAATAAATACAAGGGGGGGATATATGGAACTTACCCGATCTCAAGTGTCCAAAAATTTCTTAAAATAAACTACCAAGCTCCTACAAGATCAATAATAAGATAAAATGATGAAAAATTTGAAGTCCATAATTAAATACTGCAAAGCGTCCTTCACGTTCACGTGACCCGACCATGAGCGCAGAACCCACCTAAGGTTGAACATCGCGATGGTCATCTTCAGGATTATGAAGATCAATATGATATGGCCTTATGGACCCTTTCATAGGAATCCTTATGAAGGAAATGGGGCTACACCAGGTGAAATTGCACTTAGAAAAGTCCAAGTTAAAAAATATTTTGAATAGATCCTCAAGGTTCGTTCGGAATCCCCCGCATGCAAAACTAAATATGCTACCCTACTTGAAAAATATTTTTGGCTCAATAAAATAAAAAATGAAAAAAATTGAGGTCATCTCGTTAACACTGGACAATCCTAAACTGGGTGAAAAGCAGGACAGAACATAACAACAAATAGATACAAGGACAAATAAAGTTGATATAGGTATAGAAAACACTGAAATCAAACCTGCAATAATAGCATACGAATCCACAACCTCAGGTCTAGCAGGAATAACATACAAATGGCGATCACTACCATGATGACCACAACTATTACCACTGCCCTACCGTACTGGCTACTAGAACGATAGTCACCCTGAGCCCTACCTCTAGACGGTGGAGGCATTGATCTCAAAGGTTGTACAAAATGAGAAGTAAGATAAGTAGTGCCTCTCTGAGGAGAATCTTTAGTGTAGTTTCCCAAAATGAAACACAAAAAAAAAACGCCCCAAATGTCCCACTCTATCAGAAACCTCTGCCAAAATACATCTGAATACCACACTGGGAAGATCCAGATCCTTGAGAAAACTGAGCTGGAGAAGGAGATAAACTTGCACTAGCTTACTAGACTAACCCTATGCATACTGGAACTGACCATGAACCCCAAAATGGGACCTATTATAACCTCCCTGATGCCTATATCTCTTTTTATTACGCTGACACGACTCATGATAGAGGGCATCCATAAAGTTGGCATGATCTACCATGGCCTAGAATGGTCAAATATCAGATTCTAGAAAATCCATGGCCTCACAGAACCTACCTCTCAACCCATAAGAAAATCTGCAAACTCTCTCCATCTCAGTAGGCATAAACTCCACACCATAAACTGATAATTAGTGGAATCGAGCCTCATACTCTACTACCAACTTTGATCCCTTCTCAAGCTTCCTACACTTCTCCCTTAAGCACTTTCGCTCATCCTTCGATAAAAATTTTCTCATAAAAACTCATAAAACTCAGGCCAAGTCAGCTGAGGTGAACCAGTTGTTTGGTATAGAAACAAATCCCTCCCCTACTGCTTAGCCGCACCACGAATATGATAGCTGGTGAATGCTATGACGTGGTTCTTAAAACATCAAGGTTCCTTAATATCTCCTCGCACTCCACAATGACCTTATGTGTATCTTCCCTCAGAACTCTAGTGAATCGAGGGGGATCCAACCTCTGATATCTAGTCAGGAGCTTCTGCTCAGAATATGTGATAGTTGCCTGTTACTTAACTATGGGAGCAATAACTTGTACCAGGAGGAGCTTAGCAGGTGTAGGAATATCTATTGTAGCACTAGGCTAAACTGGTTGTACTAAAGGAATTGCAGTTGTAGGCTGTGGTGCCGAAACAACTGTTTGTATCCTATCTAGAGAAGGTGTTGCAAAAGGTGCTGGAATAACTGTTGTAGGCCCTGGTGGAACCTTTTGGGGTAGCATCAATAGTAGATACCTCTGGAAGGAACTCTAGCAGTCTTATTTGCTACTGACAAAAGTGTATGAGACATCTATGAAAGAGTGAGGACATTGAGTGAGGAGGTTTCAATAAACCATCAATGATGTTTGCACGACACAAGATTCAAAAAAACGATTTATTTTCCTACATATCACAATAGCCTCTCGAAGATAAGAAATGGACGTCTACGCACTGATTTACAGGACTCTACTAGACATTAATTTTGTACACTAACATCGATGAACCTATTTCTCTAATACTAATTTGTCACGACCCAATTACTTGGATCATGATGACACATACTATACCACAAGAAAGAGAACAACCCTATAGTCCGAAGTCGAAGTGGAGGACTTCTATATCAAAATCAGAAAACACAAGTATACTAATAATATA
>JBDJHY010163706.1:0-12532 GCA_039654485.1 Withania somnifera | reverse complement strand
CTCTTGGTTACTTACCTTGGGGCTATATTTCTCTACCTGCGTGTCACATAAAGACATTGGAATATTGTATGGTTGTGGGTGTAGTATAACCTTGGCGCGTATTGTTTATACACTAACTCTGAAATGAAGATTTGTTGGGAGGAGATTAACAAGTGATTAGAGCTTAGTAGCTATCCCTTGATTTAGGTTGGCGGCATTATAGACGATGTAGCTAGGTTGATTTTTCTGTGTTTTAATTGAGATATTACATATGATTGGGCTCTGTGGGGTCGCTTAGCTATAGATGGTCAGATATGGCTATGCTGAATAGGTAGCATACTTGTGTGATGATCTTGTACCCATCCTAGTACATCCTTACTGGATAGTCGGCATACATACGAGATATTGTTCCCTAACTCGGTATGAGGCTCAAAGTGTATTGCATTGGACTAAGATATGATAGCTCCTTGTTCCTTTGTATGGGTGTGTACTAAGTCCTAGTGGGTGCTCTTTATGAAGTTATGATACCTTTGGTGCGATTACTTGTAGCTCGGGTCAGTGTTTTGCTCAAGAGAGGATGCACCTTCTGACTAGGGTTTTGAAGCAATTATATGGATTCTGGTTTGAACTGGTAGATCTGTCTAGCCTATTTTTGATTCTATGTTGTGAGTTTTCATTAATAATTTAAAAGGTAACTGGATTTTTACAAACTAATAACTTGAAATTGATTTTTATAGATTATACGTATCTATTATAACAGTATGGAGGTATTTTCTCACACTACCTGATTTAATTCTTACTGGCACTTGTATTATTAGGTACTTCCTTCATGGTAGTAGTTAGATTTCAGAACTGTTCGAATCCGCCTCTTTGGATGGACTTGTTTTCCACTAAGATATGATATGTGGTTTCGAGTCCCTACTGGTCATGAGATTTACATGTGAGTTCGATGCCAACTTGTTATAGGAGTTCCATATGGGTTAGAATCCCTACTAGTACGAGGTTTGCTTACGAGTTCGAGTCCCTCCACCATCACTGATGACTCGAGTCTTTATGCTTAAGGAATGATGTACAAAATATGGGAGAGGTATATGAGTGACTAGTGGTCTGCGGATTAAGTACTCTTTGAGTCCTGAGTCCTGACTCGTGTGCCTTATTACTTGAGGAGGAGCGAAAAAGAATACTATTGTGATAGGTAATTTCAAGCACCCCTTTATATTGCATCCCTACGTGTTGGTTGTACTCTTTGGGATTTATGGGGCTATTACCTAGTGGGTTACTTGGTTTTCTTGATATACCTACCGGTAGTATGGGATGTCGTCCAATTTTTTTTCTAAAATACTTTGTCGTTCTTTTCTATCTTTTGTAGTTACTATTTATGCCCTGGTTGCATTTGATGTTAGCTTTTCTTGTTGGGGGTTTTGTATTCTCTTATGGTTAGTTCGTTGTAATTGTTATGTTAGAGCTCCATGTACATGTTGTGGTTTGTCGTGATTTGCTTTTGGCCTAGGTTTTTGTGAGTTATACGCTGATAGTGGCCTTCCATCATACTTGTTAGCTAATACTCCACACATTGACAGATAATCCTCCATCGTACTTACTAGCTATTGTGTTAGTTACCCCCTTTTTGTTATTTTACATTATGTGCCAGTACCTTATTTTCTTTTGATATCTCTTTACATTGCATATTCTTAAATTTTCCTAATTGGCCAATAATGCCTACTAGATACCCATTGTTTTAGTACTCATAATACAATTATATATCTTTCTGTGATGTAGACCCTAACACGAGTCAGCAGGGAGGACACGATCGTGCAAGATATCTAGTGCTATTCTAGGGGATTTCGATGAGCAGTTCATGGCCTTAGTGACCATTTTTCCTTCAATTGTCAGAGTTTACCTAGTTAGATCCCGAATAGTAATTTTGTAATTTTTCCTTGTGAGTTTTATTAAATAATGTTCTATATATAGATGCTCTACATCAACAATACAAGTTTTAAAGAATTATTTTCGATTGTAAATTTCTATGCTATGTTTATGTTCTTCGGCTTGTTTCAATTCCTCTTCTCTTTGGTTCTCGATATTGTCCCATCAGTTCACACTCTAGGCCGGGGCAAGGATTGTCTACTAATAAGAGGTAGACATCACCAAAACTAAATTTTTGGGTTATGAAATCTACCATGACAATGCAAAACCCACAACATATGGAAAAAGCCAGCCGACTATCAAAGTTGATTACATACTTGATAATACTTTATAACCAATAGGTTATTCCACACACTAAGTCTTTCAAAGGTAATCTAGAAGATCAATGCTATTTTTCCACTACTAAGAATCAATTACGATTACTGAGAACAGTTCTAATCAATAAGGATGACCCGCAGACCAGCATAATCCTAATGGAGACACATATATAACCCAGTAAGTGAACTGATCTATGATCAAGGAATGTTGAAGAAAACCGAGATCGTGTAAAAGTCATGTCGGTAACACACACAATGAATATCTCCGACTGTGAAAACTGAGATATATAACATTTTATTGGTCAAATAAATAGCATGACCTATTATATTAAAAAAAAAAAAATTCCATACATTAGGCAAACCGAGAAGTTGAGACCCGTTAAGATGATCTCAAACAATAAAGTATTCCTTACAGACTGAGTGATCAAACTATTGGAAAGTAGGCTATCAATTAGTTTGTACCAATACCGATGCATGTAGGTTATTGCGGAAATCATCCAAAATCCTACATACATCCTCATTAGGTCCCCCCATTGTAGCCCACGCTAGATCACTCTTAGGAAACCAATACACCCATAGTGCCACATTTGACCTTAAACACTAAGATCCTCATTTGTCTTACTCAAAGAACTACTTCTATAGAGTCCAAAACCAAACCCATCCAATCCTTTAATCTCCATATATTCAAACTACATCTATATTCAATATTTTTTATCAGAAAAATTATTCAAAACATACTCGATTCATAAAAATCTAACACATTTAAAATAGACCTCAAAATGGAATAAAAATACAATTCTAAAAAAATCATGACTTAAGAAATCTTTTACTCATACTTCTCAAAACCATCATTAGTACAAAAATCCATTGAAACATGTTTCCTCTCTCTGTAACTCAAATGATAATTTCTCTCTTTTCCAAAGTAAGACCCTTGTCTTCTCCAAACCCACTCCTGGTATTCTAGAAACTATCCTTACTAAGGTTGATGACACCAAATTCCAAATCTTACACTACTTTCCATCGGGATGAATCTACTGAATTAGAAATTGATTCCATATCAATAAATACCTCAGATACAATGCATCAACCATAACCCAAATAATCACATACTCATGCTAAATAATAAAGTAAACCCTCGATCATCTAACATTTTTCATCCAATAAGCATATTCCCTCTACACATTACAAAATATCTTTTAAACTCGTTATAATAGTTGTGCTAAACAATCTCACTTTGTAATGAACTTTTTGATATCAATGAATGAAACCTACACAAATCTTCAACTTTATATTACTAACCTACATATGTCATCCGCTCCTCCCATAATTATCATCCATTACTAATCAAGCTATGGTACTATGCTGAAATAATTTGGACATCTCAAAAGCTCTGATGGAAAATATTCTTATCTCTTTCATTAAGTCTCCACAATTTTTCCCTTTAAATCCCCAAATAGCCTAACTCTGATACACATCCTTCTAATTATTGTATAATTTCCTCTTAAGCACTAGGTACTGCACAAAAAAAACATGGTGACACCTTGAGAAAAATGCACAAAGCAAAGAACAATTCCCATTTATGGATCAAAAAATTGAATGAATTGATTAGAGTTAAATTGGAAAAAGATCATGAGACAAGGAATCATAAATAAAAAAATTTCATCAAATTTCTTAGCCTCTCGAAGAGAAATACTGAACATATCAATACAAATCCATGAGACTCAATTAAACTTGGCCTTTATACAGTTGGACCTATGAACCAGTTCTATGTTACCAACTTGTCATGGCTCAAAATTAGTGTGTGATGGCACAAACCTTCCCATCCCGATAGTTCATTCAACTGTTGATAACTCATGTGAAAACAAAGATAAATGCAAAACTAATTACATAAAAGAAGTAATAAGTGAAAACCTCAACTAATAGAGTTATACAAAAATACATGGTGTTTTAAGGTCATTAATAATTAAGGACATCAGAAAAAAGGTAAAAGAGATCTCAACTAACTGATTACGAAATAGTCAGCTACCTGAAATGATCTTATTCTTAGGATAAGAAATGATCATCATATCCTGATGACTAAACTTTCCAAAAAGTGTAAAAACAAAAGGAATGAGTAAAAAACCATGGTACTCAATAACATACTTAGCTAGCCTAAGCATAAAGAGATGATGAAAGCTTCTAAATCCAAACACTATCCATAATTACAACCTGCATATATTTATAAATAATAGCTCAGAAAAATAAAAGTTTATTAAACTAAATAAATACATTAATAGATATTTACAATCTTTCAAATCCTTTAATAAATAGATATTACTCCAAGAAAATTAGGAAATAGTGTTCTCAAATTATTCACGATATTAAATAACCTCAACTCCTAAACATGTATCAAGCAATCTTGATTCATCAACATACAGTAAATAATCTCAAGTCATCATCATATTCAACTAATATTAAGTCATCAACTGTATGAAATAATTCAAGTCATCACCAACCAACAAGTGACTCAAATCATCAATCTGCAGACATACAAGTCAAGTGGCATATCAATGTAAATGCAATAATGATCACAAATAATTATGATGAATATGCGACTTATCTATACACACTTGATGTCGACTTATAATAGATAGGACACATAAGGGGAACATACAGCCATGTACCCGATTTATGTATGCCATAACCCTCAAAGCATTACATCAATACTTGAAATAAATAGTAGGTTATATTTATATATCAATAACTTAAAGAAACCACAGGTTTATTATATATTAATACCTAGAGAAACCTCAAGTTTTATGTCATCACCTGTAGAAACCTTAGATACAGATATTTAAAATACCCTCAACATTGTATGTTTGGCAAAAACCTCAAACTCATGCATCCAAAATCATCACCAAAAATCAATTTACATGTATAAATAATAATACATATGCGTATACTAATGCAAGCATGGGGTGTCGTAAAATATAGGTTTGCAACAAAAAAAATCAATTCATCATGGATATCAACAATCATCAAGTCACTCATATCAACATAGCCTTAACATGGCTTCATAAACTAATTCATTAAAATTCAACTGTAATCAAAAGGCTACTCCATTATAGTTCTAGTCAAATGTGACCTAATCAAATAAAGGAATATCAACCAACTCAAGAGAAAATTTATCATCATGAATTCAAAATCACATTATAAAATGATTTCTTGTTTTAAACCCGACATATGTAATGCTAAAACCTGGGTGGATCTCGTCATTTAACCAAAACGAGAACCCCTATTATGCCTATTACTGCTAAACACAATCAAGTAATCATGATACTGTAACAACCCTCGAAATATTGTTCTAGCGATACTCTAGTCCTTAAAATGTTCTTGTAACTTCCCCAAGTATTATAACTTGTAAGGATTGATATGATGGATACCCGATAGTTGTTATGGTTTAATTATATTTCATTTATGGACTTACTAATTTTATATGACCCTGAATGTCTTTTTTTTTCTTTCGTTATGTTTGGAATACTGAATACATAAAGATTTCACCTATGGAGCGATAGCTTTGGACTCCACTTCCATTCTTTGTGCATTTTAAAAAAATTTCCAAAATATGTCAGGGGAATGGTCTACAAAGACCGATTTATCAAACAAAGGAATGATAAATCAGTAGCCAATGAATCGGCTAATGGACCGATGAATCCGCCAAAATGATTGATTTATCGGACAGTTAGTGCTTTTATAAAATTTTTCTTCTTCATGTGATTTCTTCACTTTTACTTTAATTTCAGTAGTGTCTCATGAGCTTTATGGGTGAATTAAGAGCTTATGATGGTATTTAGTCAATTTTTAATTTGCAAAAACTCATTATAGTGTTTTTACAATCATTTCTATTAGGTAACTCTTTGTTTTCTATATTATATAATAATTTTAGGCTTATATCTTCCATTCATACTGTTAAATTAGGCTCGTTTGTTTACCATATAATTTATGAAATATTCTCTTCGCGTTGGTATAAATATATTCTTTTTATGAGCTATTCGGGTTTACCGACCCAATTTTAGTTTAGATTTTGACCACGCAATTATATAGCAATAAAGGTCTTGTTTTACTCGTATTGGAATGTGGCTTAAATTCTTGCTAGACTCGCACAATTTTGTATTTGTGTATATGATTTTTTAGATATTTGGGCATGCTTATCAAGAACAATATGGATTCTAGCTAGGTTGCGATCTACTTTCTGCAAACTAGGGTACTAGTATTGTATATGTATACCAAAGCACCGGCTCAGGGAGGGGATTACTAATCATGCCCTAATATTCTTATTCTTTAGGTCTATGGCCCGTTTCGATAGCTCATAGCTTAACTACTTACCTAGGGTTATATTGCCCTACTTGTGTGTCTCATGTTGACTCTATACTGTAGTGTGGTTAGGGGAAGAATAATACCTTGTATTCACATTCTTATATACTGACTCTAGACCGTAGTGTGGTTCAATATTGGATTATACTAGATATTAGTGCCTAGTAGCTAGCCCACCATTTAAATTGGGTCTTCAAATCCAATCTAGGTATACATATTATTCTTTATTATATTATAATTATTATGTAATCATATTGTACCTATAAAAGAAAAGTTGTATTGGGTGTTTAGTGGTATTGTATGATTATATTGAACTCTAGTCCTGGACAATCCTAGGAGTAATTTGATCATTGTTGAGTTATGGTAGTTCCACATATCTTCCTCCCTATATGGGTGTGTTCTTGGACCTTCACGAGCGCCCTCGTGGAAGTTATCGCACCTCTAGTGTGGTTACTCATGGATTGGGACCGTGGTTGGCCTTGAAAGGTGATAACTCATGCTAGGACTTGACACCTATCCTATAGATTCTTGTTAGAAGTCCTATAATAGTTTAAGTTATTGATTGGTTTGTGTTTGGAGGATGAATTAAACGTTTTAAAAGATAACTTTATTTTGATAGAAAAATGAAGCTGATTTTTATATGTACTTAGCTCTTCCATGAATGCTCTTATGAGTAGTATTGAACTATTATCCAAACTACCTGAGGTTATTTTCTCATGATCACGATGATTTCATGATATTGCCTATACGAAAGTTGTTGGGCCTGACTAATATTTGCATATTACCTACATGGATGGATTTAGGTTTCAACCAAAATGTGATGTATGGGATGAGCCCAAGTTTTTTCCTCTTGGCTTTGATGACTATGGTATTGGAAGCCTATTCCCGAAGATTTTTGTAGGTGGGATTGGATCTCTTTATTGAACCTCCGAACTTGGGTGCTATTTCTAGGGTATGTTGGGTGGTTAGGATAAATTTATACTAGGGTAGGTTGGGTAAGTATAAGGAACAACTTCCGTGGGTGCACTCATGGCATAGTCTTGTACCGGGGAAGAAGCGTACGATAAATATTTACTTTTTCTCACCCACATGCACTATATCATTTCGTGTTCAGTTCTAACCTCAAGGCTTAAGTTAGGAGTACATGTTTATACTTGGTTGTTTCAGTGTACCTACTGATAGTATGGTATATCAATCGGATTTGATTGCTAGTAGACTTTGATTTTTGCTTATGTACTTGATTAATAGTATTCATGTAGTTACTATATTTGTTTATGTCATGACCCAAGCAGGTCATGGTGGTGCAAAGGGCTATGGGCTCTCAAGACAACCAAAGAATCAAAGGAAAACACAAACAATACATGATAATGGAAACTAATAGGGAAATCATACAAAACCCGAATCCCAATACTTGGTGTCAGAGGTATATGGAGCTACTACATAAAATATATGCAAAGATACAAAATACAAATCTCCTGTAAAAGATAATACAACACAAGGCTGTGTATGGATTTAATAGAGCAAGAAAAAGTCAAGGAAACGACAATCTGCTCGGATGAAAAAGCTCACCGTAATCTCAACAAATCATGTAGGTCTACTCCGCACAATCTCGGTGTCTCTGGTAACCCTTGTTAGTGTCTACACCAAAGAAAATGTCACAGAACTGTAGTATGAGTAAAAAACAAGGTACCTAGTAGATATCATCGGCCGACTGGGTTAAAATAAAATTTGACTAATAAAGCGAGGAAGTAAAATAGGTCGACAATAGTACAGAAATAGTAAGGAAGCACTAAACCTAATAATAAGTAGAAGAGTAAGATATCAAATGTAGTAGTATATAGCTACAAGAATTAAACATGATAGATGCAAGCTAAAGAGTCCAAAGGCCACCAGCTAAGAGCTCATCTGACCACACTCGTCGGATAATAGCTAAGATAGATCCAAGGGTCAGTGGCCTCCGCACTGTGGTCGGGACCAAGACATACAACCATTCCCTATCTATGCCATCTCACGGGCCCCCGGAATTTAATAAGATGTCAACAGAGAAACGAGGATCACCTAATTAACCAACCTACACTGCTATCCATATTACAAGCATAATAATATCAACTCGGTCTACAATGCACAAAATGCACCTAGACTACCTGGACACCGGTCGAAATCTTCAAAGTATGTGGATGGTGTACTCGAACCTCCAACACCAACGATATCACCCGATACTATACCAATTACAAGCCCATGGTCAAAATATGAACAATAAGATCCATATTGCAATAGCAACCCAAGTGGGGATATGGGCCCTATAACCCAAAAATACAAACTAAATACACGGGTCCGTAGCCCTTAGCTTAGGGAACTCGTGTTCCAAATATGAGCACAAGGTGATAATGAAACAAGCGCTAAAACTATTCCTAAAGTAATTAGATAAAGAATTATACACAATTAATGAAAAAGAAGAAAATAACAATAATTACTTGATAAACTACTTGTTCCGAACCCACACGATCACCCATGCAATCCCCGCAGCTCCACATATCTTTAAAAACCCCAAAAAAGCCTAAAAACCACAACCATAAGCTAAAATAACGAAACGGCAAAGCTGTAAAATAAGAAGAGTGATGCCCTACTTAAAAAGGGTAGGGATCCGCTAGGGCGCCCCTTTTTGCCGTAGGCGCACCCTCACTGGGCCAGCTACCTCGGCGAAGGGGAGACCTTGCTAGGGCAACCCAAGGGCCGGTGGGGTGGTCTGTGACCTGCAGCAATCAAGTAAAATGGGAAAAACTATATGGTGTCTAAAAGGAGCATCTAGAGTCCATTTCCAACAAATAGAAAGTACATTATAGGTGGAAAATTCACTATAGAGTCAATGGAATAAACAAAATGACCATTCGAGATCGTTTAAGCGAAAAAGGCCCCAAAGTTAATAAGATCAAAATAGAGCATAACTAAGGACTTCCACAAACCTACTCAAAACAAGCCCAGTCATCCCCGGATGCAAACCAATGGATCAACTATCTCAACATAGATATTCCAGAGCAGAATGAATTGATAGAATCCCAATCCGATGATTTGATCATCAAAAGACTACCGATGCTCCAAAATGAGATTCAGTTAGGATGAATTTCCATAAAATAACCCAGACTCAAAACAAAAACCCACGTCACAAACTTAAGATCCACCTAGACCAAAATCGATATTTCAGAGCTAATGGAATTGTAAGAATTCAATTTCGAGCGCGTTTACTACTATTTCACTATTGAATTCCACTGTTTCAAAATTATAACTTCAAAATAGGGAAACTGAGTCACTAGGGAAATTGTAGGTCATAAACGACCAGGTGAAACAACCAAAAAGATCTAAGATTAGGATAACACAAAACACAAGGAAATGACAAAGTGGATCATTACAACATCCACCACTAAAAAGGACTTTCGTCCTTGAAAGCCAATGAGTGAGAAGTACCTTAAGGCCTAAACAAATGTAGGTACTGGGACCACATATCACGCTTTGTCTCCCAGGTATCCTCCTCAATTTGTCGATGTCCCCAACAAAATTTAACAATCAAAATCTCCCTAGACCCGAGCTACCTCACATATCTATCTATAATAGCCTCAGGCTCCTCAATATAGGTAAGAATGTCATCAATCTTTGGATCCTCTAAATGAATGACATGGGATGGGTTCGGCAAATAACGGCGGAGCATCGATACATGAAAAAATTGATGGAATATAGCTAACTCAGGTGGTTACTTAAGTTTGTAGGCAACCTCCCCAACTCTATGCAAGATTTGGTACGGCCCAACGAATCGGGGGCTAAGTTTTCCCTGCATACAAAACCTTATAATGCCCTTTATGGGAGAGACTCTAAGGAAAAAAAGTCACCAACACCGAACTAAAGGGGCTGAAGCCTACGATCCTTGTTGGACTTCTGCTTACTTTGGGCTACCCACAACCTATACTGATTAAGTCTTACCTGGTTCATGGAATTGCCAAGATAGTCAGAACTCTAGTGTCAGCCGTCGCCACTACTAAACAAACCAATAAGCTATCTATAATGCCTACAAAACAAGGCCTCAAACGGTGCCATCTTGATACTGTCGTGATAGTTGTTATTGTATGAAAAATCTGCTAAGGCCAACTACCTATCCTAAATCCTCCAAAATAAAAAACAGACGTGCACCATATCTTTAAGTACTTGAATGGTCCTCTCAGACTGCCCATCTATTTGTGGATGAAAAGTAGTACTCAAATAAACCTCTGTGCCCAACTCCAGCTTAATCAATCTCTAAAAAGCAGGTAAACTATGTGCCCTGATTAGATATATGGTACCCTATGATGTCTAACCACCTCTCGTATAAATGACTAACCAAACCTCTCTCCACTCCAAGTCGAACGAGCTAGTAGGAAGTGAGTTAACTTGGTAAAAAGATCCATGATGACCCGTATGAAAACAAACCCTCTTGAAGTACGGTGAAGGCTCACAATAAAGTCCATAGTAATCCACTCCCACATCTAAATAGCGATAAGGAGCCTTTACATCTCACCTCCCAGCCTCTAGTGTTTAAACATTACCTGCTAATAGTTCAAACACCAAGACTTAAAGGATGCTACCTCAAATTGTGATACAACCTCAAAATACCCAGACAGATAGAGTTCCTGGAGAAATGGGCATCATGCAACAAGGATCGAATCATGTCAATAACCCTCGAAACAACAAGTGGCTATGAACCCATAATAAACCATCAGTATATACATTAGTGCAATGAAAATCCCCTGATAGGACCCTCTCCCTCAACTGAACTAGACGTGGATCCTCATAAAGGCATAGTCAAGTCTGGGCAATCAAAGACGATTCGGGCTTAATATAGTCAATAACTTACTCTGGCACTGAAAGATCTAACCAAACAATCATGCTGGCTAAGAATTGCACATCCCGAGCTAGCAGTTTCTCAAGAACTGGTACTGTAGCTAGGCTACCCTTAAACACAACCTTCAAATTCAAGACATCGTCAACCACATTAGCCTTTCCTGAACGATAGAGAATAGTAATGTCGTAGGCCTTCAGGAGATCAATCCACCTTAGCTGCCTCAAGTTAAGCTCCTTCTAACTCAAAATGTATTGCAAGTTGTGGTGATCCATGAATACCTCTCCGTGAACCACATATATTTGATGCCTCCAGATCTTAAGTGCGAAAACTACCGCCGCCAACTCCCAATCATGGATGGGGTAGTTTTTCTCGTGATCCTTCAACTACCTCGATGCATATGCTATGACATAGCCTTGCTACATCATAACACAACCTAGACCGACACCCGATGAATCATAATACATAGTAAACGGCTAGCCTCAAGGGGTAGAACTAGATACAAAGCGCTAGTTAGCAACTTCTTAAGCCTTAAAAAGCTGGCCTCATATTCAATTGACCACTGGAAGGGCACATACTTTTGTGTTAGTCTAGTCAAGGGGCTATGATAGAAGAGAAACCCTAAATAAAATGGCAATAATACCATACTAATGCCTAGAAGCTACAAGATAAAGAATATAGGCCGAGGCGAATCACTAACTAAACAACCTTAGCCTGATCAACACTAACGCCGGCAACCGATAGCACATGACCTAGAAATAAGATGGAATAGAACAAAAACTCAAACATTGAGAACTTAGCATAGAGTAGCTTAGTCTTCAAAGTCTACAATACAATCCTTAGGTGGCCCTAATGCGTAGCTCAACTTCGCGAGTAGAATAGTATATCATAGATAAAGACAATAAAAAATGAATCCAGATAATGCCAAAACAACCAAATTATCAGATCCATAAAAGTTGTAGGGGCATTAGTTAGGCCAAATGACATCACTAGAAACTAGTAATGTCTATACCTCATTCGAAAAGTAGTGTAATGACCCTCATGGTCATTTATGATAAATATGTGACATCTTGCATCGTAGAGCATTTCAGCA
>JBDJHY010163700.1:0-12532 GCA_039654485.1 Withania somnifera | reverse complement strand
GTGCTCACTAGTAATGTTGTGTGATAAATATGTCTTATCGATTGAAGGATCGGATTTATGTGCCTAAAATGAGTGGGATGCCGTGAGTGGTAGGGATTTGCATCGGTTTCATGATTTGTGCACCACTAGAACTTGCCTGGTTAGTCCTTGTTGCATGATTGAACGGGATAAAGTGAAAATATGACCTTAGGCCTTATTTGTGATTTTCTCAAAAACACTTGAACTATAAAGGCCACCATTGCATGATGTTATCCCTAGTTAACCCCATTGAGCTTTAAACTATTTCTTTGGCAACCACGTTACAAGCCTTAATCCATTCTTTAATCCTCTTTTGAACTAGTCCCTCCTTGAATGCTAAGATTGACAACTTAGGGTTTTAGCCTAAGTTGGGGGTTATGGGTGAATTAGAAAACGTGTGTGATGGCATTGTAAGTGATCCCCAAGAGAAAAAAAAATCAAAGATCGGATAAATAAGAGCTCATTTAAAGACTCAAAGAAAGAGATAAAAGCAAAGAATCAAAAGAATAAGTTGTTCATAAAAAGAGGAGCTTGGTGTATGTGCATGAAACCATCTTTGTGAGCATGAGCGCTCGAATTATCTCCTTCATGCATCATTTAGTGAGAGAAAAGGAGGGAAATTTTTGGCGTGAGGGCATTCCACTCCTTTATTGTTCATGATCTGTGAAGTCATTTGGTGAGTTAAGCACAAACATTTCTAATGAATGTGAGTGTTCGTAGGAGAATTGAGATACATGAACCAAAGGTGAGGTTGTGAGCGTATGGTACCTCAAACTTCATGATAAGGGGCAAAATTAGTTTGAGTAACATAATGAATAGTTGTTGAGTCGATTCTACTTCGTTACTGTGAGAGCTTCTTTTATTATCTTATTTCCTCGAGGACTAGCAAAGAGTTAAGTTGGGGGTGTTGCTGAGTGGCCTAAAAACCACTCGTTACGCCTAACCACATCATGAAATTGATTGTTTTTATCACTATTGTGTAAAATTCTGATCTTAGCTTGGTGTGTTTTCAGGTGAATACATGATTTCTGTGGAATCAAGTAAAGTGGAGAAAAAAATACAAAGTTAAAAGAACAAAGTGTCATCATGGTGGATGAAAAATGCACCACCGTCTCTAAAAGTGGATCGCCATGTCTAACAGCAGACCTCCGTCCAATGCTATTGCTGCTATGCATCCCAGGAAGTACTACATGAAAGAATGGAAAAGAAGGCGGACCTCCTTGCCTAGACGATGAACCGCCATCCATAGTGGCGGTACCGCCGTCTCAGGAGAAAAGGCTTCTCAGATTCCTATCATTCTTCCAAAGACAGCGGTCAACCAACGACACGGTGGTGGTTTAGTTAGACTTCCGTAGCGGAAAGTTCAACAAAAAAAGGAAAGATTTTGGGATGAATAAAAGGGGATTTTTCAAAATCATAAAAGGGGAACCGAAATAGAGAGAAAAAGAGCAATATTCTAAAGAGAAATACAAGAAAGAGGAGTGAGCAGACAATTGTGGATTCAAATCATTCTTCAAGCTTAGTTGGTTTTGAAATTCATAGTTCTGTATTATCTTGTGAAGAAGTTTTGGCATAATCTTTTGGAACCATGCCTGATTACGTGCCTCTTAATGGTAATTACTCTTCCAATTTAATCATGTGTAGCTAATCTAATAATCTTGGGGATGTGCTAATGATATGTGTTAGTTGATGGTTATGGGGATGGGTGTTTGATTAATTATCATACATAGGTGTGAAATCCATATATTGTATTGAAATGGAGGTTGAAAACTCCAAGTTAATCTTTAGCCAAGTATAGGAGCCACGAGAGTGGAGTTATGCTTGCGGGTTCATAAATAGCATTGGTTGGGCTTGTCCTGATTAATTAGCATACTAGAGATATGTTGCTAGATAGTTAAGTGTCAGGTTGCATGTAATGGCGTGTCCATGCTTTTAAGAGATTGACATGAACATGAAGAACTACAAAATAGAGATGTTTTAGGTGTTCACTTATAACACATCTTACCCAACACCGATGCGGAAGAATTAAGCCAAATTTCTTATCACCCTTGCCACTAACTATTGGTATTTATGAAGATTCCCAAGTAGCCAAATCCTGATAAATTCAGCACACTTGTAATTGCTTACTGACGATATTGTGGTAACTTGAAAACTTAAAAATCATAGCATTAAAACACCCCCCTTAATTTTTAATTTTGCTTTTATCAAGTTAATTAGCATTAACTATGAATCTTTACACTATTGTGAACATAGGCTAATTCACTCCCCGTGAATTCGACCCCGACTCATCATTGAGTAATTATACTTGACAACAATTGCATACACATTTTGATTGGTTTCAAAATAGGTGGGAGGGAAGTGGAAGGCTTTTATCCAGAAGATAATAGAGGTCTAAAACCCCTTTTGATGAAAAAGTGATATAGACACAGCTGTCATATATGGGGACCTCAAAAGTAAGGAATTTTTAAATTCACTCATATGTAGAGTGGAAAAGATTAAAAAGAAAAAACAAATAGGCCTGATGGAACCAATTGTTTCCTTTTCATATGCTACCAAACCAGTCCCAACTAGCCTAACAAATACATCAGAAGACATAATAAACATCAAAAATTTTGCCAATCCATAGGAGCCAAAACTTACAAACAAGTTTGAACATCTCCCTGCCGAGATGGAAAAAAAAGAAAGACACATAGGGGAGAATTCTCACTAGATGAAGTCTTGTTAATAAAAGATGCTAATTACCTCCATAATGGCAATCTAGGAGAAAATAAGAGGGAGAAATAGATTGTGGAGAAGGAGGGTGAGCCAAATACAATAGTGGAAGAATCAGTTCCATTGAATGTACACATAAAAATAGAAGTGCCTTAAAGCACCAATACTACAGAATGGATACAACAAAACATTATGAGATTAAGTAAATAGTTTGGGGTGATTTCAAAGGATGTGAAGAAACTGCAGAATTGTTATTCCTGAAGATAGACAACAATAAACATGTAAAAAAAAAGATAAGATAGGGGAGCAGACAATGGTTAAAAAGAAAGGGGTTAATGAACTGAAAAGGTTAGAGATCAATTCTAACTTTATGTCTAATGGATTCAGGAATAGGGGGTAATTTTTAGCCACTAAAAATCAATGAAGTTAAACATTATGTCATGGAATGTGAGGGGGATAAATTGTGCAAAGAAAAGGAGCACAATTAGAAATATTTTACGCTCTTGGAAAGCTGATATATTGTGTTTACAGGAGACAAAATTAGAGGGAATATTAAAGACAATGTGAAGGAGATATAGGGGAATAGATGGGAAAACTATGTTCAGTTAGAGACTAGTGGCACTAAAGGAGGTATAGTGATTATTTGGGACAAAAGGGAGTGAGAATGAGAGGTTAGTAGTCTAGGTATGTACATTGTAAACTACAATTTTTAAGGGAAGACTCGAGAATTCCAGGAGCATCTAACTGGGGTGTATGCTCCAAATGGTAGACATGAAAGGGAGGCGACATGGTGGGAGATTGTTGTAGCTAGGGGTCTAGTAACTAGACCTTGGATTCTATGTGGGGATTTTAATACAACTAGACACCCTTCAGAGAATTGCAATAAAATAGGCAATAACAGATTTTTCAGAATTCATTGAAAATATGGAGTTGGTAGACCCTTAGTTGATTAGAGGGAAGTACACATTGAGGAGAATTGATACACATAGTTGTGTTGCTACATTGGACAAAATACTATTTTCAGAGGAATTGGACTCCAACTTTAGGAAAATTAGACAAAATACACTTCAAAGGGTGACATATGATTATACTCCCCTGATGTTACATGTGGGGACTGTAAAAAAAAACCAAGTCTGGCTTTAAATTTGAGAATTGGTGGTTGCATACAACATATTTCAATGAAAGAGTCAAAAGTTAGTGGAATTCTTTCAACTACACTAGAAAATGTGACTGCATCCTAGTATCTAAATTAAAGGCCTTGAAGATGAAGTTGAAAGAGTGGAGAAAAATAGCTCAAGGCAATTTGACTACACACAAAAAAATCTTATCACAACTGGTTGAGTTGGATAGGATACAGGAACAGAGAGAACTAAATGGGGAGGAAACAGCTTCCAGGCTAGCTCTGAACATGGAATATGAAGATATATCCAAAACATAAGAGATAGCATGGAGGCAAAGGTCCAGGGCGATATTGTAAAAACAATGAGATATGGAATCTGCTGCTCTAGCCATTGTTCTGTTACCCGATCTTGGTGGTGTCTTATAGGAGGTGCCTTAGCTTTAAACTCTTTTTTCAAGATGAGAATCATAGACTTTTTTATTGCACAAGTGCAAATCTGAAGAAGTTATCACGGATGAGCCACATGTAGGGAAACTTGCACGTGTGGTTATGGCTGGGATTTTCTGTAACACAAAGAATTTTCCACAGAACAACAAATGCTCACTGAAGGATGAATACAATAGATAAGCTCAAAGTTAGAAATGAGCTAGTGATAGAACCAGAAGAAGTGGGTAAAGAGATAGTCTCATATTATGAGAACTTGTAAAAAGAAACAAAAGTTTGGATACCATAACTGGGGATGAGAGACTAGCCCAAGGTTGAGGAGGAGGACAACACTTTTTTGATTGCTGATTTTGAAGAATGGGAAATAATGGAGAGCATTAAAGCTTGTGTAGGAAACAAAGCACCTGGCCCATGGTTACTCTATGGTTTTCTTTAAAATGTGTTGGGAGGATATCAAGAAAGATCTGATTGCTGCCATTAAGAATTTCCATGAAAAGGCTTCTTTGAAAGAAGTTTGAATACAACCTTTATGCTTTAATCCCAAAGAAGGTGGATGCAATGGAACTAAATTATTATGGACCCATCAACCTTATTGGTGGTGTCTATGAGATCACAACAAAATTATTGGCTGAGAGATTAAAGAAGATGAAATCAAACTGGTGGACAAACAACAAATGGATTTCATCAAGGGGAGTCAAATCATGGATTCCATCTTAATTGAAAATAAATGTGTTGAACCCAGACAAAGAAGTAACTTTCCAGGGTTATTATGCAAAGTAGATATTTAGAAATCCTATGATCACTTGAATTGGGTTTTCCTTATTCATATGCTAGAAAACATGGGATTTTGAGCCATATGGATAAAGTAGATCAAATGTTGCATTAGAACAATGAGGTTTTTAGTACGTGTAAATGGAACACCAAACGGATTTTTCTGCTTTTGAAGTGAATCAAAGAAGGGCGACCTCCTTTCCCCTTTCTATTCATTTTGTCAATGGAAGGCATCAACAATTTGTTATAAATAGCCAAGGGTAAAGGATAGATCAGGGGATTCCAAGCTGGAGGTGATAACAATATGGAAATCACTCACCTGCAGTATGCAGATGAAACTCTAATTTTCTGTGAGGCAATAGAAGAAATCATTTTGATACTGAGGGCCATATTTAATATTTTTGAAGTATTCTATGACCTCAACATCAACTAGAATAAGGTCTACATCTATCCCATAAATGAGGTGCTAGAACTTGAAGATTTGGCAATAAAGCTTGGTAGCACAATAGGGGAACTCCCAACTTCTTGGTATGCGATAGGGAGCAAACAACAAGGTCACTGAAAAGTGTGAGAAGTTAACAAGTTGTAAAAAGCCAATGCTTATCTAGAGGAGGTAGACTAATTTTGGGAAATGGTGTATTAGATGCATACCACCCTATATGATATCAATCTTCCCAGCACCTACTAGTGTGACAAAAAGGATGGATAGAATCAGAAGAAACTTTTTCTAGAAAGGCATTAAAGACAAGGATAAACTACGCTTAGTGAAATAAGAAGAGTTGGCTATAGGAAATAATATAGGAGGGGTAGGGATGATAAATATGAAACTATAGAATCAAATCCTTATGATGCAATAGTTGTGGAAGTTTGCTACATCTGACAATATGTTATGGAAGGATGTTATTGGTGCGAAGTATGGGCTAAAAGACAATTGGACAACTAATATGGTTTCTATTCCAAATAGTTGCACAGTGTGGAGAGCCATCAGGAATCTGTGGCCTCTGATAAAAGAAAAGGTCATATTCAAGGTAGGTAATGGTACAAGGTCTTCTTCTAAAATAACAAATGGATAGGCCAAGATTCGTTGAAACAACATTATCCAGATCTCTTCAGTTTATGCTTGCAGCAACAGGTAACATTAACTGAAATATGATCTAGAAAAGGTTGGAATCTTAACTTAATAAGACACTTAAATGATTGGGAAGTAGGCAGAGTAGCATCTTTCTTCTCTATAATGGCAGAATTCGACAGTTTGAATGTAGAAAGGGGTAGCATGATAGGGAAGGAAGAAGTATCTGGGATTTTTTAACATTAGCTCAACATATAAATCACTGAACTTATCAAGAGACATGGAGGTGGATTGTCTATGGAAGATGATCTGGAAGACCAAAATTCCATAAAAAGTGAACTATTTCACTTGGTTATAAGCAAAGAAAGTTGTCATGACATATAAGAACCTCAAGAAAGAGGATTCCATCTATGCTCAATATGTTTTTTATATGGAGAGAAAAGGGAGACAATCAACCATCTTTTCTTACACTATAGCTAGACAGATCAACTATGAAGAATATATCTATTTAAGAATAATACCCAATGAAACCAGGTATTATAAGAGGTGTTCTGAGCTCTTGGAACAGTAATGGAAATGCAAGCCTAAAGGAGAAGAGATGAAAATTGTCCCGACATGCATTTGCTGGACAGTGTGGAAGGAGCGAAATCAAAGATGTTTTCAAGTCAAGCAGAATTATATGTAAAGGTTCAAGATGAATTTCTTAGCTTTGTTTAATTTTTGGTATAAACAGGGTATATTAGTGAAAACTAAAGACATTGTTTGATGTCCTAGACTACTTATAAGGAATAGGGAGAAAGAATGTCAGATGTAGTATGTGATACTTTTGAAAGCGTACTACATTCTTTGGATGTAGTGCCTCTATGAATATATATATAGACTAAATGTTACCATCCTCAAAAATAGTTGTTATTTTTCCCCCTATCAATATGCTAAAGAACTTACATTTTAAAATATTGGTCAAAGTTCACATAGTTTATATCTCTAGAAGAGGACGTGCCACATAAACTGTTACATCGAGAGTACCTTTTATTGTTCTTTTTTGATTCACTATTTTAAATGTTTTTGTGGAGAAAGGTAATGGTGGATTCACTATTAACTTTATTGTAATATACATTTGAAAGGTGTTCCAACTGAAGAGGCATGCTCTATTACATGTTACCGTTGACATTCTATGCAACTATTTTTTAATAATATTTATCCTCATAAATGCTATTGTGAATTGACATGCTCTGTTAGCTTCATATGGTTGACCGATGCAGCTATTTGTCATATTAGTTTTCCCAGTATTACTCATCTAGAGTGAATGTTGGAACAAGATGGTTAATGAGTATGTATACGACTATAAAATCAGGTCTGAAAGCTATGGAAAAGTGGTGAGCTGAGTCCTGCTGGTGTTACATCTCCGTTTTTTAATTGAAGGGATCTAGTTTATATGTCTTATCACCTTGCAATGACAAAGGTTCTATATAGAAGCCGTACTGACGGAAAACATTATGCCCTAAAGGTAACATTAACAAAAAATATTTTTCATTATTTTATATTGTTTGACTAGTGATACTTATCATAACTTAAACCATGCATTTCCATAGCTTGTACTCTCGATGTTGTGTAAAACTTCTACACATGGAAATTAGATTGCTATAAACTTAGATTAAGAGGCCTACTTTTCACTGTGGAAATGATAAGTAATATGACGGTTACAATTTAGAATGGCTTATTTGGATTAAAAAAGCTTTTTGTTATAATGCTCTTAATAAGATGCTAGATTCTCTATGGATTTTCTTAAGTTATACAAGTGAATACCTTCACCAGTAAACTTAGGTAATTTTATCATTTGATTAATCACAAGGAGGGAGGGGTTAATCAAATTACCTAATCAAAGGAAAGGAGGGATTAATCAAATTACTTAATCTAGGACTGCTAGTTTTAGCAGTATTTATGGTTGTGGACGATAGTTGGAAAATGGATAGAAAGTGACAATGTCGTACAAATCAGTGGTTTGACTTAAAATAGTCAGTTTGTTATTTAATATTGGGCTTATTTGGTCTATTAAATAGTGGTAAGATCTTTTAGTTATTGATGTAGGCCTTCCGCAAGTCACATTTATTTAAACTGAGGGTGGATCCTTCAGAAATTACAACGTTGGATGTTATTCACGTGCTTTGTTCTTCTTTGTGTTTTTTATAACACCCACTTTTGAGTTATCCTCGAAACTTTAGTTTGTAAATTTGTCTACGATTTCTAGATGTGAATCTCTTGTAATTGTAGATAACCCATACTTTATTGTAAATATAGAAGAAGATAGTTAATTATTATTTAATTTTTTTTATTATTAATTTACAAGATGAGTTTTTTTTTTTTACATAAGATAGTGGCACAATTCTCCCTAACATTAGTATCATTAGGATATTTTAAGAAAATGACCAAAGAAAAAGTTCATAATTACCAATAATTTAGTGCTCGAAAAAGGTATTCAATGAGAAAATTCTAATGCGATGATGAAAGGGAAGAAGCCATTCTTCGAACGGTGATCATAAATCAATGTTTCATACAAGGGATTTAATACCAAGCTCTTGAACCATAAGGAAAGTGAAAAGGAAACCTTTTCAAAACATTGACATGAATTTGTATTCCATGGATAAAATAGAAAAGAAGTTTTATAAATGTTTTTCTTGAAGGTTGTCGGAAGAGAAACCATCAAGTGATGGCCTAACGATCGAAGAGTTAAAAGAGTGAATTCTCGAAACCAAGATTCCAATCCTATTGGGGTCAACATCAGTAGCATAGAGTTTCCTGCATTTGTACAATAAGTACTTGGTAGATAGATTAGTCGAGGTATGTGTACTAGCTCAAATATCAATATTATCCGAACAAAACAAAGTTGTTAGAAGGACGACTCTAATAGTGATAGGAAGATATGGAGATGGGGCTGATAGAATGATCATTGTGAAAAGATATCATATTGTTGGAACTCTCATTCGTAAGTTTCACAAAATTCTTTAGGGTGTGGCATAATTATTAATAAAATAATTGTGAACCTTGGATTTAGAGACATTTTCCTAATCCTTTGTAGACAGTTACCCAATTCACATTTTGGTGGGAGGTAGTAGGTATCCAACTGATAGCAAGGTGGCACAAGCTTGGCATATACACCATGATTAACGGAAAAAGGTGTCACAACCAAATAGTTATCCAAAATAAGAGTGGTGTTACTAGAACGATTATACAAAAATAGTTAAGGGGTTAGTTCAAGGGGAAAATATTGAGGGTGTTGTTACTTTGGTCAAAGATTTGGGTTTTGTGCCATGTAAACTAAACCTAGTATTTAAGTAAAGAAGGATAGTGGGATTGGTTCATTATCTCTAAAGTTCAAGGAATGCCGCAAACAAATTTCTCAATCATAGATAAAAGAATAGTTAACTTATTTAATCTCAGGAAAATTTTGGCTTGGTAAGCACCTAAGATCACTTTTTGGTCGGCAGAAGCTACTTGTGGCTCTCAAGATTGTATATGCTTTGATATCATGTGAAAAATGGAAGGAGAAAATTCTTGTTGAAATTGGTTGATTAGCAACATACATCGGGGCCACTTTTTATTTTTTTCAGATATCTACTTTTTGAGATTTTCCTGAATTAAAAAAAATCTTATATGAGACTTTAGATATATGAAGTAGGAAAAAAATTCTAACTCTTGGAGGTGTTAGTTATGGCATAATCATTAAGAATATATCCGACTATTGTATGTTCAAGTCCTATATAAATTTTTAATATACTTAATTATTTTCTGCTAACACAATATTTACATACTATTGTCATGTCACAAACTTTACTAGACATGACTGACACTAAGCTTACACCATCTTTCAGACAAACTAGTTTCCATACACTTAACTATTTATATAAGCATTTAGAGAAAATATGTACAATTCCAAACACATTAATAATCATTAATGTGAAGAAATTATCCTGCCAAAGTTTTATATCAATTTATGAAAGCCAATGGTCAGTCAAATAATAGATCTCTATGCCAAATTTCACACTAAGACCAAAGAGCATCTAATAAAGTTATATTTGTTTAGCTATCAGGTATCAAACACCAAAAGAACTTACGACATCAAATAAGTAGAATTGAAACAAAGGCCTCCTTGAAAAATATGGTGGCTCACCATAACTATATAATCCACTTAATGAACTTGTGAACGGCTAGCCTCGTCCTTAACAACAATACCTGCATAGATATGAGGTAAGGAGTGACCTATATATAGATATAACCAAGTATCCTCAACTCACCCCTTTGAATTTCTTTGGAACAGACGTTTGAAAATACAAACACACAATAGCAAATAAAATATATAACACAACGCATATATCACAATGAAATATATCATCAAAATTGATAATTATTTAGCATAGAAAAATAATGCATCTCAATGTGTTATAACAAAAGACTTGTCATAATTTTTCTTGTGAAAAAATTAATATCGCATCCCGACGAGTCCATAGGAAGCATACATGATGCTCCAACTCCCAACGACATGACATAAAGCCATACCACCATGCCATACCACAAGTCATTTACTGTCAGATCTTTCTATAACATCCTTATATAACAGTCAAAACTAATTTTGGTGTTGTATTTTACTTTAATAACATTCTTTTACCTATCACAATGGATATCATATTTATAATGGTACATTCTCTGTAAAATTACCCCTTTATATCAATGTAATAATAACCCGCGTTGTCAAACCTGCGTGGTCATTTACTTGTCTGTCAGTTTCTTCAATTTTAGAGCTTTCTGTTAGCTTCCCCAAGTCATTTGTTCCTTTTGGTGACCGTTAGCTTTGTTCCCTAACAATTCTATAGCCTATTATCTCATTTTTCCTATTGTGAAGGCTTAACCTTAAAATAGTGGGACTTAAGAGTGAATTCTTAGTAAAAGCTCTTGGAATCAAATTCTAAAAGTTTGGCTAGCTTCAAAATGTTGACTTTGGTATAGCTAGACCTTTGTTTCACGTCTTGAGGTGTTCGTTTGGAGTTTGGGCTATCTTGTGGAAATTTAGCTCAACTGAGGTTTATTTGGAGCTTGGGTGGATTTTTGGTGACCGAAGTGTCGTATCGGAATTCTGACACCCTATTAGCTCTGAAATGTTGATTTTGGTCTAGTTAGTCCTTTCATTCATAACCCAGGGTGTTCATTGTGAGTTTGAGCTTTTTTGTGAAAATCTAGCTCAAATGGAGCTTTCTTGGAGACTGGTGACTTTTGCTGATCGGAACATTGGATCAAAATTTTGACACTTCAATCTACTCTAGAATGATGTTTAGGATAGTTTGACTATTAGTGTTCTTTCCAGGGTGCCCAAGCTCATTTTGATGGTATTTGTGGAAAGCTGAGAAGTAGGCCCTTTTTAATCGGTTTGGTTTAAGGGTCCTTTTCGCTAAAATAACCTCTGATGGTCGTTTCATCGATTCCTTTGAGTCTGTTTCATGAAAGATCCATATTTGGTTTGTTAAAATTTGGATCCGTTTCATTTTTAGCCTCTACTTAAAGTTTGAAAAAAATTGTTATCTGCAGTGCAGTTGCAATACCGATAAATCGGTCATCTGTTAGATCTTGAAATAAAGGAAAGATACTGATTTGTCGGTCCTTTTGGATGATAAATCGATCAACGCTGGTCTTTTAAAGACCATTGTTTTAGCTGTTCAAAATATTTCCCTTCTTATTTTCTCCATTACTCTCCTCTCTTTGGCGTTATCTTAAGATTATCATTGGCTATTGTTGGTGAAGTGTTGGGAAGAGATTCTTGACTTCCTAATCTCGAATTGATAAGTTATTTTCTTCCTTGTTGGAGCTTTAATGGTGATTTCAGATTTTGATCTAATTGTAGTATAATTTTGTGTTTCCAGTTGGGTTTTGGTGTGGGTTGACTTATGTGTTTGAGCCTTGTCCCTCGCTTTCCAGATATGTTCTTGATTTTTAGCCTTATTACCTTGAATGTTTTTTCAAACTGTGTAAAACATTTTTTGGCCAATTGAGGACCTTTCGGAGCTCCGATTGATCTCAAATTTTAACCAACGGCTCCTTGAGCTAAGGCCTTTGTGTCGATGATTTTAGTTTTTGGGGAGGGGATGTTGGGCCCACGGGCCCATTTTAGGCCCATTTTTAACCAAATTGCACTTAGAAATATGGGTGTTGTTCAACATATTTTGATCTCTAAATATGTAATTTGATAGTTTTGAGAGAATTTAGGCTTGTATTACGCACTTTTTATGGAATCTCATCGGTGCCTAGGTAGGCTGGGCTGACTTTTCTTTAGACTAGTCTATTATAGAATACTTGTGTGGTGTGGCTAGTTGTGTGGGATTGTTATTATATTGGAAGCCCTATTTTATCGT
>JBDJHY010163681.1:0-22250 GCA_039654485.1 Withania somnifera | reverse complement strand
ATGTTCAAAATCAATGAACAAACACAAAATCAAACCCAAATTGGGACTTTTCTAGAAAATTTTAAAATTTTCAAGTCTTCCCATAAAAAATTGAATTTTTTTCTATATGAACTGGGGATTGTAATTCGACGGAATGAGTTACTAGCCAAAGATCTTATACCAAATGATATCGTTTGTAGAAATAAACAGACAAAAATAAGGGGAATGAAACAAAGAGAAAATATACGCAGTAATTTATGATTAACTCACCTGTTTATGAACAACAAGGGACTGGTTACCCTCACCTTTCAATTGAACCAATAAACTAACCCAACAATAAATCTATGAAAATCAATTGAAATCCACAAAATGGAAACCTTTGATTGAATACAAAAGAGTTATGATAGAAACTACAGGAATCCACCCTCAATCACTCACTATGATTATGCTAAGCTATGACTAAAGCTACTCTAAAATAATAAATACGCTGTCAAAGGAGTTCATATGTTTGTTCATAAAATTTTGAAGGAAAATAATGCAAACCAAAGTATTTGGATATTAGAAGTTTTCATAAATGACACTTCGGTCCACAAGTAAGCCAAGTTGTCAAAGTAGACCCCAAAGTTCTGAGTCTTCATATAGGTCCTTCAAGTTCTGGATTGTCCTCTTTTGTAGCTTACAAGCTTCACATAGGTTGTATATCTTCTGTTGTGGCTTGAAAAAGGTTTCCCATGCATCACTCTTTCACATAGTAGCTTATAGGGCCTACAACTCCTTAACTTGCCTTCATGTGAATGGCCATGATGGGTAGGTGCTATCCAAGCTCGTATCAACCATAGTAGCTAGGCTTTTTAATTTACCAACAAAGAACAAAAAATGAAATCTTCTCTAGAAATTCCACCATTTACCTAGGAAAAATTAGGGCTACTGTACAGAGTTCTCCAATCTTAATTTCGGACCAGTAAACTAGATGCTTCTACTCCCATTTGTTCATTTTCCTAACAAGTAATGGACTTTTATTTTTGTGAGTAGTTGTCAACTGGTATCAGTTCTTGGATCATATATTCAAGGACCAGTGATTACATGACAAAAAATTCTCATTATTTTTCTCAACTTACATACCTTCACCAGGAAATAAAATGGTCAAAGTTGTTGATGGCTCATCATCATCAATGTCAAACTAACCCCTCTTTTGACTCTTTTTTATGTCCTTCATGTTACACTAAACCTTAAATTTTTTCTCACTTTGACTCTATTTCATGTGTGTTTTTGGACAATGTCTTAGATAGGATGATTGGCAATGCTAGAGAGTATAAAGGTTTTTATTTTCTAGAAGAGGGTGGCATCGGTAAACTTTATTTTAGCTTGTTTAAACTCTTTTATAGTTAATAATCAAGTCATTTTATGGCACTATAAACTTGTTCATCCTAGATTTTATTATTTAAAACTCCTCTTACCTCAATTTCTTATGAATACGTGCATATTCTCTTTTAAGAGCGGTTTTTGTGAAATGGCTAAACAAAGACGCATATCCTTTTCTTTTCAAAATTATTATGCTACAGAATCCTTCAAATTAATCTATAGTGATGTCTAGTCACTTTAAGGGTAGCAACTTTAAATGGAAAAGGGTGGTTTATGAGTTCCATATGTGATCATATATACTAATACGGTGTACCTATTAAAATACAAAAGGGAAGCTAGTTTGAGTCTTTAATGTTATGGTTATGACAAAATTTCATGATAAGATTCAAATATTTTAGAGTGATAATGGGAGAGAGTTTATTAATAACCATCTAGGCACCTACAAGGGAATAGTGCACCATAGTTCTTGTGATACACCCCAACAAACTCGAGGAGCTAAGAGAAAAATAAGACTCTTATGAAAGTAATTGGGGCCTTAATATCTATAACTAGAGCCCCTAAATTTCTTTGGGGAGAATCTCTTTTAACATCCACATATCTTATTAATAGGATGTCTTCCCTAGATTCGTCGGTGTCACTGTTACATCACCTCCTCCAGATATCCATAACATCTTATGGTAGTTTCTCAATTCCTATGGTGGTCTTCCTACCGATGGGACACAGACAGTCATTCCAGTACCACAGGAAATAGTTGTAGTTCCTCTATTACAACTAATTTTGCTAGTTCGTCCTTTCCAGTCGGTGCAACCACCAGCAGTTCTTTCATCTCCTTTAGGTTCTTCTGATACCAGTTGTTGTTCCGGTAGATGAGTAACAAGTAGCTATAAAAGATTCAGAGCAAAAGCTCTTATCGAGGTTTTAGAGATTAGATCCCCTTCAGTTCACTGAGTTCTAAGGAAAGACACTCATGAGTTTATCAAGGAGTATGAAAAGAGACTGGGTAACACTGGTATCATGAAGACCCATGGAGTGTCTTTCACTACTTACTAAATAGGTAGTGCAGCCAAATACTGGTAGAGAGCTTTTGTTACTTGCAGAACCGCGGGTTTACTCTAGTTGACATAGGCTGAGTTCTATGAGGTGTTTATGAGGAAGTTTGTCTCAAGGACTAAGAGAGAATATTTAAGAGAGGAATTCAACAAGCTTGAATAGGGTTCTATGTCAGTGTTAGAGTATGAGGCATGTTTCCACCAGTTGTCTGTCTATGGGGTGGAACTTATGGCTACATAGGTGGATCGAGTGTGCAAGTTTGCTAATGGGTTATGGGATAGACTATGAGAGTCAGTAGCATTATTGGTTTCTGATGGTCGACCAGTCCAGGCTGTAGTTAATCATGCTGGTACTTGTGAGATTCATCATCTCAAGCACCGACTGCACAGTAAAAAGAGGTAGCATTAATAGGAAGGATATATTGGGTC
This sequence comes from Withania somnifera, assembly GCA_039654485.1. NCBI lineage: Eukaryota > Viridiplantae > Streptophyta > Magnoliopsida > Solanales > Solanaceae > Withania > Withania somnifera. The sequence goes on along the minus strand of JBDJHY010163681.1, from coordinate 19,431 downwards.
CCGTTCTAGGGGGCCGTGGACAGACTTATTACGCACAGGGTTAATCCATTAGGCCAGTGTAGGCGTCAATACAGGTTTCTTTACCTCCTCTAGTTTCTCGAGGATATGGATCTTCTCAATATGGTAGTCAGACGGGTTTTGGCAGAGATTCTCATTAGAATGGGCCATTAGGGCCTTGTTTTGAGTGCGACATTGTGGGTCACTTTTCTAGAGCTTGCCCCCAGTGGGGTACTATTCAACCGATTCCCAATAAGTTTAGCCTTTGAGATTAATGCTGCCACCGGCTAGAGGTTGGGTACATATTTGTTGCTGTAGTGGTGGACGGTGTGGTAGGGCCAGTGGTTGTAGTGATGGTGATTGTCAGTTTTATGCTTTTCTAGCTAGGCAAGAAGTAGAAAACTCAGATGCTGTTATTATAGATTTGATTTCTGTGTGTTCTATATCTGCATCAACCTTATTTGACCCTAGATCCACTTGCTCTTATTTATCTACTTATTTTGCACCCAGTTTGGGGTAGCCTAGTGAGATATTATAAGTATCCATTCATGTTGCTACCCCTGTAGGGGATTCTGGATTAGGTGATTAGGTCATGTGTGATTTTTGTTACTGGGCTAGATATTTGGGCGGAATGATGCTATTAGATATGGTAGACTTTGATATTATACTAGGCATGGATTGGTTGTCCACTCACCATGTGATTTTGGATTGTCTGCGAAGACCGTTACTTTAGTTGTGTTTGGTTCATCCCCGGTTATGTGGAAGGGTTCTAGTAGCCGCACACCGATAGGGTTTATCTCTTGCCTTTAGGCTAGGAGGTTGGTACGTAGAGGATGTTTAGCTTATTTGGCACTCCTACTCCTGAGTTTGTTCCTGTAGTTTCTAAGTTTCTTGATGTGTTTCCAACAAGTACACGAATAGTAACTGCCAGAGATAGAAAAGAACAACAAAGTTAACTAGCAAACAAACCCGACTGGCATCCCATACTACCGATAGGTACAACTAGACAACCAATTTACCCATGTACTGCCCCACAAGTACCAAAGAGTACAATAAGTGCCTAGGGATGTAATGCAAAGGGGTGATGGAAAGTAACTATCACAATATTAATCCTGCATGCTCTTCCTCCGACAATAAGTCACGCGAGGAAGGACCCACGGAGGAATCAAACTGTATACCATTACTCTGCCTTATAACCCTCTTCGGGAGCACATTATGACCTAAGAACGGAGGCTCAAATTGTTAGGTCTTGTTGAGGGACTTAAACCCAAATGCAAACCTCATAACCAGTAGGGACTCGAACCCATATTTTCCCTACAAGGTCTACCAGAAAAGAGAGATAATAATTTTGCTATTGATTTAGAATTAGGCACTAAGCTTATTCTTATTTCTCCTTATCGGATGGCTCCTTCAGAGTTGAGAGAGATGAAGGTTCAGCTCCAAGATTTGTTAGATAAGGGATTTTTTGCTCTAGTGTTTCTCCATGGGGTGCACCAATTTTGTTTGTTTAGAAAAAGGATAGTACTATGCGGATGTGTATTACCTATTGGTAGTTGAACAAAGTTATAGTGAAGAACACATATCATGTGCCAAGGATGGATGATTTGTTTGATCAGCTTAAAGGAGTGGTGTTGTTCTCTAAGATAAACTTGAGGTTGGGGTATCACCAGTTGAGGATTCGGACAAAGGAATTTTTGAAGACAAAACTTAGGACTCATTATGGTCATTATGAGTTCCTAATCATGTCTTTCGGTTTGACTAATGCTTCGGCAATATTTATGGACTTGATGTATAGGGTGCATAAGCCTTAATTTGGTTCTTTTATGATCATGTTTATTGATGATATCTTAGTACATTCGCAGAGTAAATCTGATCATCGAGGCATTTAAATTTGATCCTTCAGACACTAAGAGAACACAGGCTTTATGCCAAGTTCTCAAAGTGCGATTTTTGGTTGGAGTCCATTACATTCTTAGGGAATATGGTGTCTAAGACTGGGATTAAATTTAATCCCGCTAAGATTAAGGCAGTGTGTGATTGGTCAAGGCCTACCTCTATTATTAATTTAGAATTTTATTGGTTTAGGTAGTTATAATCAGTGTTTTATCAAGGGGTTCTTGTCGATTGCGGCACCCTTGACTAAATTAATTAGGAAGGATGTGGAATTTCAGTGGTTTGAGGAGTGTGACTTGAGTTTTTTGAGGCTTAAAGAATTGTTGACTTCAGCTCTAGTTTTGACCTTGCCAGTTGAAGGATAGAGTTTCTCGTTGTATTGTGATGCTTTTGGTGTTGGTGTAGGTTGTGTTCTGATATAGTAGGGTCGAGTAATTATGTATGCGTTGAGGCAACTAAAATTTCAAAAGTGTAACTACCCCACTCATAACTTAGAATTGGTGGCGATAATGTTTGAGCTCAAGATCTGGAAGCATTACTTGTATGGGGTCCTATGTGAGATCTTTACTGACCATCGTAGACTTCAATATAATATGAGCCAGAGGGAGTTAAACTCTACATAGTAGAGGAGGATCGAGTTACCAAAGGACTATGATATTACCATTCTTTATCATTCGGGCAAGGCAAATGTCGTGGTTGATACCTTAAGCCAGAAGGTGATCAATATTGGTATCTCAGAAGCTTTTTCTGTTTCAGAAAGGACATTAGCGGTAGAGATTCAGTCTTTGGATAGTATTTTGGTGAGATTGGACCTATCAGATCCACAATATTTTATCTTGTATTGAGGCCAAATTGTCTATGTTAGATTAGATTCGGTAGCATTAGTTTGAGGATGAACACTTGGTTTCTCTTTGTGATTAGGTGTTAGCTGGAGAGGTCAGCATGACTTTTATTAATTCAGATGGGGCACTTCAGTATGATGGTCATATTTGTGTACTACAGGTTGATGACTTGGTACATTTGATCTTGCATGAGGCTCATAGCTTCAGATATTATCAGGGTACAGCTAAGATGTACCGCGATTTGGGGCAGTTGTATTAGTGGAATGGGATTAAGAAGCATATTTCTGAGTATGTGTCTAAGCTTTTGAACTTCAAGAAGGTTTACTATGAATATAGACGACTAGGTGGTTTGATGCAAGTCTCCCTATTTTGACTTGAAAATGGGAGTGTATGACTATGGATTTTGTTTAGGGATTTCCTCGGACTAGGAAAGGTTATGATATTGCTTAGGTCATTGTAGACAGATTGACTAAGTTGGCTCACTTCATTCCTACTCAGTCTTAGAGTCTGGCTCAAATCTACATTTGTGAGGTGGTTCAATTGCATGGTGTTCCTATGTCTATCATTTCTAACAGAGGCACCTAGTTCACTTTGCAATTTGGAGATCTATTCAGCGGGATTTGGGCACTAAGGTCGAGTTGAGCATAATATTTTATTTGTAGACCGATGATAAGTCTAAGAGGACTATTCAGGTATTGGAGGATATATTAAGGGCTTGTGTTGGATTTTATGGGTGGTTGGGATCAACATCTTGCTTTAGCTGAGTTTTCTTATAATAATAGCTACCATTCCAGCATCGAGATAGATCATTTGAGGCATTATATGGTAGATGTTGTAGATATCCTATTGGTTAGTTTGATGGCTTCGAGGACAAGGTCTAGTCTTTAGATATGTTGTGTGATTCTCTTAATTACATTCGATTGATATAGATTGCAGGCAGTGCAGAATAGGAAGAAGAGCTACGCTAACCTTAGGCTTCATTCCTTAGAGTTTAGAGTGGTGAAAGAGTCTTTCTTAGAGTATTTTCTATGCTTGGTGTGATGAGGTTCGGTAGGCGGGGCAAGCTTAGTCCCAAGTATATTGGACCATTTGAGATTTTGGAGAGAGTTGGTGATGTTGCCTACCATTTGGCTTTGCCTCCTATGTTTTTAGCCATTCATTGAGTTTTCCATGTTTCTATGTTGTGGCAAGTATATTCCAGATGAGACTCACATTATTTGGAGGATTCAGTGTAGTTGGATGAGAATCTATCTTTTGTTAAGGTACCAGTAGCAATGTTGGCTAAGGATGTTAGGAAGTTGAGATCCAAGGAGATTCCAGTGGTTAGGACGCAATGAGGGCACCGTCCAATCGAGGAGGCTACTTGGGAGATTAAGAGTGAGATACAGAAGCAGTATCCATAGTTTTTTTAGACATATGGTACTTTCTCTCCCTGTTTATAAGACATATGGTACGCTAATATGGTACTGCGATGAAATACATATGGTACTTTCATCATAACTTTTTTCATTTCAAAGCTTTCTAGTAGTTTCCCTAAGTTATTTATAACTTGCTGGGACTGGTAGTTCGATTCCCTAGCAGCTCAATTGAGATTTATCTCAAATTGCCTATTTTAGAGCCTAAAACTAAATACCCGTTGAGTTTGTGTTAATTTATGGATTTTAGTTAAGCCAAAGCATAAAGTTGGAGCTTGGGTGGTCTTTTGGTGTTCAAAGTGTCAGAAAAAATTTTGATGCTTCCGTCAACTCCAGAATGGTGAATTCAGACTAGTTTGACCCTTGGTACGCTTCCTGAGTTTTCCATGCTCGTTTCACTTTAGTTTGTGGAAAATTTGAAATTTCTCCTAAATGGCTAAGTCTTGGTTCAGGGATCATTTTTGACAAAATGATCCTAATTTCTGTTTCATTGCTTTCATGAGTCCGAAATGTGTTTTTCATGCAAGATGCATATTTGGTTTTAGAAAATTTGACTCTATTTCATTTCCATACCCCTTGTTGAAAATTCACAAATAGTTGTGTTCTTGGTACAAGAAACGACCGATTTATTAGTCAAAGTGTCGATTTATTGGTGTTAGCTAAATCGGACACTTTACCGATAAATCAACAGATGTCAATAAATTGGTACCTTCCCTTGGGTTGCCATTCATTAGAAGATACTGACTTATGGGTCAAATGAATGATAAATTGGTACATGCAGTTGTGTTCCCAGTTTAGGGAATGTCGATTTATTGGCTATTGTTCGATAAATCGAAATCCTTCTAAATTGCCAGTGTACAAGGTAATATCGATTTATCGGCACAAATGGCTGATAAATTGTAATCTGGGCATTAGTTCAATAGTTCCCAGCCCATTTTGATTCATTACTCTTTCAACTTTTTCTTATATTTTCTCCCTCAATTTGGTGTGATTTTCCATGGAAACATCCCCAAAGTTCGTAGAGAAGTTTCTTGGAGATTCCTTAAATTCTACTCACTCTTGGTAAGTAATTTCATCCGTTTAATTCCATAAAAATTGGGCCTTTTCCAACATTAATTTCCTATTTATGAATTCTTGATTTCATCAATTGTATCAGAAGTTATTGAGTAAATTCTTGTTCATTGGGGATATTATACTTCGTAGTAATCTTTTCCTTTCAAATTCCATCAAAGATCGAATCTTTAATCCCCCTTTATACTCAATTTTCTCGGGACTGTTCAAGGGTCTTCCCTTGTCCTAATTGTGCTCAATTGTGGAGCACAGGTTCCTGGTAAAGTTGGGAATCCCGCATTCCTATTTTAGGTCCAGTCCGGAACTTAGTGTAATTTATATCATTAGACTAGTATTGATCCCAAGATTGTTATTTTTCAAGCTTTAGAGTCGTTGGAGATCATTTGACATCAATCCGAGTAATATTTGAGATTTGTAGCGCTTGTTCGTCAGACGAAAAACAGGCTCTGTGGGATATATTTGGGTATATAGATTTGATAATTGTACTAAATAGCACTCATTAGTTGGGTTTCTAGGTTGTTACCGTGGATTTGTACCTTTTTTTTTCAATCCCCCATTTTGTTACTTATTTTGGCGTCCGAGTTAATGCGATGCCCGTGACATAAAAATTAGCCTAGCTATGCATGTGCAGTGCCTAGGTGGTTTTTCATTATATATATACATGGTTGATGTTCTGTGCATTCATTATACGAGAGGTTGGGCCACAGGCTCCATTTGAGAGTGCATTGGGGCTAGGCCAGTATCACCACATGACTAATGAGCTATGAAGGCTAGACATTCATAATACTTAGGATGATGGATAATGAAATAAACCGATAACTTGGAATATTTTGATAATAATTAAATAACCTTTTAACTATTTTACTTGGAATATTTTAATAATAATTAAATAATCTTTTAAATATTTTAGACTCGAAGGTGTACCGAGAACCCGGTACTACTATCTCTACTTGTTTTAGTATAGGCTTTACACCCTTTCACTGGAAAATATCATCTTAACTAATAAAATATTGGAACTTGAGTTCGACTTCATTCAACAGTGAGTACAGCTGCTGGCACTTAAGACCGTCGTCATATGACAGTAAGTACAGATTTTTTATACTTGTCACACATACTAGGTTGGAGACTTTGTGATACATTTCTCTTGAGGATATTGGTGATCCCATGATATTGAGGCATTGAATGCCATGACTCGCCGAGATTACGGCTTAATGAGACTATTGATAATAGGCATTGAATGCCAAATTTTAATATCCTTTAAGGCTCTATGGTTTGGGATATGAGATTATGATGATTTTAGAGATTGTATGTGGTGGGCGTACATTTATGGACCTTGCCACTGGGCAATGGTGAGAAGAGCGGGGTATAGGATAGAGTAGGGATATAAGGGAGTTAGGTTTAGCCTTTTATAATCCTACCTACAAGGCCTATGGGTACCGAAGGAGGAATGTACACAGCACTTGTTACTTTATGGTGTGTATTTACTTTTCGGTTCTTGTTTTCTTCAATGTATGCTTGGTCATATGGGAGGCCTATGGGTGAGTGTGTTTTATTTGTATGCTTCCATTCTTATGGGGGATTTGGTAGTGCTAATTTACTTTCTATATTTACTGCTTATTTATACTGTATATAGGTGAGACTGCCTTGCTATGTGGGATATTTTTGCGAGACATCATTTGACTATCCATTCTATTTTTACTTTGAGATAACTGGTATGCCTTCCATGTTCTCTCCTTGTCTACTTATCCATTTCTTGTTTATTTACTGTTTTTGTTTATATATATCATTGCCAGGATTTTGAATATGTTCTCTTCTTTTGTTATGATGTTTTAGCTAGAAAAAACATGTCTATCTATTCATTTGCTTCCTATCTGAGTAGCTAGCTTCCATATTGTACTATTTTCTTCTGTGACCTCACATTCTTGCATTCCATTATTTACTGTTTTTATGATTATTATGTGCCTAGTGGGCCCTCAAAGTCTACTGGGTATGGGTTACTTTGGAGACTTGTACTCACACTATAATTTTTTCCATAGTGCAGATCCGAGTACTTGCTCCTGACATTGATTTATGGATTTCCGTTCGTGCTTACTTCTTGTTTCTTTCAGAGATACAGGGTGAGCTTGACATCCAGCTGTCCCTGTTCTCTCCTCGAATAGAACTTGTCTCTTTTGTACTTTCAGAGACATACTTATAGCAGATTTTTCTTATACTCTGGACTTAGAGGCTCTGTTTATTTACACTGATACCAGGTTTGGGGAGTTTATTGATTTTGTTGTTTTATTCTCTTTTTTTATCATATCCCCTTTCCTTTATACCTTGTTATTGTACTTGTGTATTTCATTGTTTTTTATGGTTGCCCTCTGCTTCAGCATCGAGCTACATGGTTCTCGTACTGGAGGGATAGCAGGTTGCATCATGATCCGATAAATTAGGTCTTGACACATACCAAGAATCAGGCACCGTTCGATGATCTTTTCATAGCATATTTCAATTTCAATAGAATGACCATATTGGGAATCACACATTAGCCCATGGTCTTTTCATATCATGTAAATATCATAAATCACACATCGGTCCATTATCGTTCATATCATATTGCTTTTTATCTTTCTTTTTCATTATATATCATTATCATACCTGGAATAACATATCGGCCATGGTATTCTAAAATCATATCATCATGTGGCTAATAAATCATATTATATGTCAATGGCCAATATGCATTAATGAATGACAATCCCATATGCAACTCATGGAAAAACGAGGCAATACCACTCAATAGTAAAGAAGCCCACTCATGGGCATAACAACAAAGAAGAAATTCATACCAATACCAACTAAATCCACTCAAGGGTAGGAAATTACATAATAAAGTGACCAAGTACAAATAATCACAACCAGGTATCTCATGGCCACATAGATATCTCAATCCATAAGCTCATATTTTTAATTTTTTATTACCTTTATTTTAAATCCCACGTGGTTGAATCTAGAATCCGGGTGCATACTCATCACATCACCCATACAGATACCCATAAGTAGTCCCATTACTCTCTATTTCAAAAACACAGTACTCAAAATACCTTGTACATTTTGTAAGAGAGTCAAGGGCCTCCACTTGACTTAGAAAGCAAAGAAACTATCAAGCATGAACCTTTCCCTTTTGTCAAACTTTGGAATTCACAAAATCTATTTAAATATGGGCTAAGCATAAGTAAGTATGAACATTTATACTCATATTGATATTTTGAAATTAGGTCCAAAATCGCCTCAAAAAAGTAAAAAAATAGAGGACCAAGGGTAAATCTATAATTTTTTTCAAAAATAATATTACCCATCTTTTTAGGATCTCAAATATGAAATTTCATTAAAAAGGGGGTAGAAATCAATCTCCAAAACTAAATTTTACTAAATCATGGTTTTCATGAAAAATCCCCAAATTTACACTTTTAAATCCATCAATTTAATGTTAAAATCATGAAGTAATTAACGGATAACAAAGATTCATTGATTAAGAAGATTACCCAAACTTTATCTTTAAAAATATCCGAAGGTGAGCTCTATAGGTCCAAAAATGGCAAATGGAGTAAATGGAATCGTTCAAGTATTTTTAATCCCCAGAAAAGTGGTTTAGATACTACTACGCAATAGCGATGTGAAAATTTTTGGACCTAGGCAATTGTGTCATTGGACACGCGATCACGATGAATGAGAAGGTGTCCTTACGCGATTGTGATGATAATTCATGTGATCATGGTGTGGTACCATTTAATTCTACGCAATCGTGATTGAAAGTCACGTGATCGTGATGAAGTTTTTGGCCTGCACTAGCAACTGAAGATGACAACAATTGGGCATGAATCAAAGTCTCTAATTGGACCCTCAGGATTCGTTTGGAATCAAATGTACACAAATAATATATGATATCCCACTTAATTTGACATTTTGGACTAAAATTGAATCATCAAAATAGGAATCTGGGATCTTCTTAACCCGATATCCATCAAGGATACTAAAAATGTAAACTTTAACTTAAATAACAAAAATTCCCTCAGGACCACCGAAAAAATATATAGAACCTCTTTCTAGATAAAAACTAATCTCCTAAAATTAATGAAATTAATGAAATTCAAATCTAAGTGTCCGATCATAAGTTCTGACCAAAGTTAATCTTTGGCCTAAAAACTCAATTTTATCTCATCAAATAAGCTAAAATCACCATGAAAAGAATAAATTTAAAAACGAAGGCCCTTTTAGAACAATTTCTACATTCCAGAGCTGAATGAACTGACAAAACCCTATTTTGAGGCTCGAAACACCAATTGTTGACTAAAGTCAACTATTTTAACTTATAGCTTCCAAAAACTAAATTTTTCTCAAATCTTATAACTTTTAGCTCCAATTTCAAAACCACCCCCATAATCTAAACAACTATGACCTGGGAAAACTATCAAGAAGGAAAAAATGATAATTATTAAAAAATACAAAAATCACCTTTAGGGTTATGACATCATCAACCACTAAAAACTAGTTTTTCTTCAAACATAAAGGAATAAAAAGTACCCAATGCCTTAAAAAGTTGTGGATATTTGGAATGCATATCAGACTCAACTCTCACATAGCTTTTGAAATTGGGTTTTGTTTCCATTGAATCTTCACTAAAGCAATCTCCTTAGTCCACAACTTCCTAATCTGCCTATCTAGAATAGCCACACACTCCCCCTCATAAGTCAATTCTGGATCCAAAGTTTCACTCTCATAGGGAAGCACATGTAAATCATTAGAAATGTATTTCTGAAGCATGGAAATATGAAATTAGGAAGCATGACTCATAAACTAGGTGTAAAAGCTAACTCATAAGCCACCTCCCTAACTCGCTTTAGAATCTCAAAAGGGCCAATAAACCGAGGGCTAAGCTTCTCCTTTTTCCTAAATCTCATCACACCTTTCATTGGTGATGCTTTAAGAAAAACACAATAAACCTACATAAACACTAAGGTTCAAACCCTTTTATAAATATAACTCTTTTGCCTATTTTGGGTTGTCAATAATTGGCTTTGAATGACACAAACCTACTCCATCGAGTCACAAAGTAAATTTGTGTCCAAAGATCTCATCTCAAAAACATCAAACCAGCCTATCGTAGATCAACATATCCTACCATATAAAGCCTTAAAAGGCATCATTTAAATGCTAGAGTGATAACTATTATTATATGCAAACTCCTCTAATGAAAAGTGCTTATTCGAACAGCCTCTAGAATCAATAACACAGGCTCATAACATACCCTCCAATAGCTTAATCCTTCGTTCAGACTGGCTATCAATCTGAGTATGAAAGGTTGTACTCATATCTAATTGAGTACCCAAACCATGTTGTGGAGACCCTCCAAAAGTGCAAAGTGAACAAGGACCATCGATCAGAAATGATAAAAACAAGGACACCATGTAACCAAACATCTAACTATGGTAGGTCTCCGCTAACCTCTCAGTCATATAATCAACTCTGACCAAGATAAAGTGAGAAGACTTGGTCAAATGGTCCACAATTAACCAAATAGAGTCAAAAACACCCACTATGGTAGCTAGCTCCATAACAAAATTCATGTAATTTGCTCATACTTCCATGAAGGAATAAGCATCCTCTGAGACACTCCTCCAGGCCTTTGGTGCTAAAACTTAACTCTCTAACAGTTCAAGTATCTAGCCATAAACTTAGCTATGTCCTTTTCCATGTCACCCACCAGTAGTGCTGGCTCCAGTCATGTTACATCTTTGATGATCCGGGATGAATTAAATATTTCAATTAATGATAGTTTGATAGAATCAATCAAAAACAACACCCACCTTGGGCATAGAAATCCTACAACCAATACGTAAAACACCATTAGAATCAAGCAAGGGCTTTTTTTTTTCTTCCCCCAACAACTTATCCCTGATAATACATAATTTCTCATTTTCAAACTACTTTTTCTTTGTCTAATCCATCAAGGAGGAATGAGCCTCGACAAAAGAAAGGATCCCACCATCATCTAAGATCTATAAATAAACCAAGTTGTTGGCTAGACATTGATCATTTCTAACCAAAGGCTGCTCTTCAGCATAAATCAAATAAAGACTATCTATAGTATCTAATTTCATACTCAAAGCATCAACTACCACTTTAGCTTTAACCAAATGGTACAGAATACTAATATCATAATCTTTTAAAAAATCGACCCAGCAAAGTTGCCTCAAATTCAAATCCTAATGGATGAAAATTTACTTAAGGATCTTATGATATATGAGAACCTCATAATGAACCCCATACAAGTAGCGGCATCATAACTTAAAAACAAAGACAAAAACTATAAAATCTAAATCATGGGTAGGATAATTTTACTCATGGGCAGTCAATTGTCTAGAAGCATAGGCTATAAGCTTAACCTTTTGCATTAACACTCCTCCAAACTGGCTCTAGAAGCATAAAAAATACAATGAAATCCTCTCCCTCAATAACTAAAGTCAAGAATGAAGTTAAAGTTAATAAAGCCTTAAGCCTTTGGAAACTCTCCTTACATTTGTCCGACCACTGAAATGCAATATTTTTCTTAGTTAGCCGAGTCAATAGGGAAAAAATAAAAAAAAAACCTTTAACAAATCTACAATAATAAGCAACTAATCTAACAAAACTACAGATATCTATAGGAGAAGTAGGCCTAGTCCAATGATGAATTGCCTCAATATTTGCCGAATTGACCATAATACATTTCTTGGACACAACATGCCCCATCAAACTAACGAAACTAAGCTAAAATTCATATTTTGAAAACTTGGCATATAAATTCTCCTCCCTTAATCTCGGTAGCACAATCCTCAGATAATACATATGATCTGTCTCACTCCTCGAGTACAACAATATGTCATTAGTGAAAACTGTCCTAAATGAGTCAAGATAGGGCTGAAATACTATATTCATTAAATCCATGAACGATGTTGGGTTATTAGTCAGCCTAAAAAACATCACCAAAAACTCATAATAGCTATATCAAGTCTGAAAAGCTATCTTAGGGATATATGAAGTTTGAATCTTCAATTGATGATAACTGACTCTCATGTTGATCTTACAGAATAGTGTATCTCCCTACAACTGGTCAAATAAATCATCGATACTAAAAAGGAGATACTTATTCTTAATAGTAATTTCAACAGCTTATAGTTAATATACATCCTTATAGACATGTCCTTTTTCTTTCACAAAATAAGAAATGAACTCTCCATGGTGATACAATTTGCCTAATAAACCCCTTACTCAGCAAATCATGAGTGTGTTCCTCTAATTCCTTCAACTCTGGATAGCCATATAATATGGAGGGATATATTTGGGCTTAGTGCTCGACTTTAAATCGGTACCAAAATCAATATATTTGGTTGAAGAAATATCCACAAGACTAGTAGGGGAAATATTTTGAAACTCACATACAACTAAAACAAACTAAATCAAAAGTGTATTAACACTAGTATCCCGAAAAAAATCCAACTAGGAGAGGAAACCTCTATTAATCTATCGTTGATCATAAAAGAGGGAAATCACCTTTTTGGATAGGATCCCTTCCACTCAATTTTCATAAAACCAGACATATCTAAGGTGACAGTATTGGCATAACAATCCAAGATGGCATGATGTAGACAAAGCCAGTCCATGCCTAGAATAACGTTAAAAGCTACCACATAAAGAATAATCAGGTCTACCCAAGTATCATACCCTACTTAGTAACAACACAAGACCAGTGCACCCAATCCACCACTAAAAAATCACATACGGGAGTAGAAACATGTATGCACAGGTAGGAAATCACTCATCATATCAAATTCAGACAAAAAATAGGTAAAATCATATGAATAAATAGATCCAGGATCAAATAATATTGAATCAGGCCAGTGGAATACTGGAACAGTGGTTGTAATCACTACATCGGAGGCCTCTGCCTCTAGTCTTCCCAAAAATGTATAATAAGGACATCTACCTCTACCAAATGGATCATATTCTCTACCAGCACCCGTCAGAACCATAGCTCTACCATCACCTCTACTGGAAGCTCTACCATATCTACCAGGATTTTCTCTATACCGACCTTTTATTGAATGTGCGAGTGTTCTAGTTGGATATAAGAAATAGTTTGGGGCCCTCCCTGACCCCAAAAAGAAAATACCTATGCAAATGAGTTGGATGTCCATAAGTAAAATAAGACCTTGGCAACATAGGCTGCAATGAAAAACCATATGAACTCGAAAGACCACTATTACCTATCTACCTCTACTAAGAACCATGAGAACTCTATACTGGGATGAGATCAAGGCCTAAATCAAACTCTATTGATAGGATAATCCTCCCCTCCTTAATGAACCCCTACCATGGGATATAGAACCTGTGAACTAACCAGATGAACAGGACCTCTTGCCTCTCTATCTTCTAACTCCTCTCAGTCATTTTAGTCTCCTTAGATGCACCAATTATCATTGAAACAAGATTCCCCCTAATGAACCAATCTCAACATAGCCATATGAACTGTATATTTCAACCCTAAAACAAACTAACAAATCCTCTTGACTGGATCCATGAAGTTGCATTCACATATCTAGATAAGGTACTAAAATAGGTCTCATACTCTTCCACTATTATATCACGTTAATTCAAACACTCAAATAGATGTTTGTTCTCCTTTCTCATGCTAGGGAATGTATCTGTCATAGAAGGACTAGCAAGCTCATGTGACTGAAGGATAACCAGCTGACCTATCACCCACATAGGACTGCCACTACTGTCGAGTTAGCTAGTACAAATGGAAGGATGTGTAAAAAACCATGTGTGGTCTACAAGCCTCACACTTTCTAACAACTCTCTACAAATAGCTAATAACTTATGACCCTTCTCGTCTTTCCCACTCTAGAAGTTGGGCAAATCTATTTTTATAAACCCCTCATATGGTGCTACTCTTTTTTGGTAGTACAACCCTAATCACTCCCAAGGCTCCCATACCTGGTAACTGTACTCCCTCATCTCCTCTAATTAATGATGGTTTTCCAATCTAATCATGTACTACAGTAATCTTCTACTGATTTGGGTTTTGAGCCCCTACGCTATCCTGAGAACCTCAGGGTAAGCCACATACATACCCAACCTGTGTTAAAGTCTCCAATACACCCAACACTCAATGGCATTGCAACAGTATTAGGGTTTTCATGTTCCTCGACAACATAAATCTGTGGCTCACGGAAGGTTTCCCTATCCTAACCCTACACTAGTGTAGCACCACATGCTCTTTCTTGGCCTTGTGCTCAAACTCATCCTCTTACTGGAGCAGGAATAGAATCATCCCTCGCTGCAAATTTGGTCTTCCCCATATTTTAAAAAACATACTTTGTTTTAATGTACAACTAGAAAAAATGCAAGATAAGAATCAAAGAATAAAGGGAACACTTCTTAAAAGTTTGTTGCTTCTCATGGATAAATAACGGACATCTATGCGCTGATCCATGAGATTTTGATAAACTTTGTTTGGTACACTAAGAGATCCATGACTTAAAGCATTGATACCAACTTTTCATGACCTAAAATCCTAAGTCATGATGGCACTTATCTTAACTCACCAGGACAAGTAAGCCTATGCAATCCTATAAGGGTTAATGCTGAAAAATAATGAGTCAAAGAGAAGAAAAGAAGGTATAATATAAAAATCCAACTACAAAACTAACCAAAAACTGGTGTCACTATGTACAAGCCTCTAATGAACTGTAATACATAGCTGAAATAAATACATAAGTATCAAATATCCAAAATCCTCAAAAAGGATTTAAGATAAAATGTAAAAGTGTTTGGAAATATTATTGGATGACAAAAAGCTACCTCAACTCTCATAATCTTGAACTCAGACTTGATCTGGAAGCAGATGATTAAGTTATGTTGGGATCTACACCTACACAAGTGTATCCCTAGACTGGCACTAAAACAAAGTGGTGACGAGTCACCAACTACCTCGATCATACCAACCATAATCCTCCAGATATTGTGCTGCAAATCAGACCATAACTAGCAGTTTATAATAAAATGAAAAAGGATAGATATAGGGAGTAGGGGTGATGATAGTAATGAAAACCTCAAAAAAGTACAATAAATAGGAAATTAGAGTAATCAATTACAACCAAAACCACACCCAAGTCAGAGAGTATCAACAAGGAACCATCAGTCAACTCAAAATAATGCATCAACTACCAAATGAGACAAATCCAATTTATATAAAATGTAGCGTATCATCCTTAGCCCATTCAGAGGCAAGCCTCCCTTCCCGATTCTAATTCACAATTCATGGGATGAATCCCACTCCTTATGCTTCAGCCTCATAGGTAGAGTTCATAAAAACTAGATTAGCTCCCAATTCATATGTCCAACCATAGTAATAAAGGTACATCTGATGCAACTGAAGGATGGATTTATGAAATGGGTTCTAAAAGGAATAGATCAAGGCAACCACTGTCTCAACCATATCATAGTTTAGACCTCAACTAGATCTAACTATCCATTTTATTTCTTAATTAATAGGGTTATTCCTTTCCATTTCCCATCATAATTGACCAACTAGGTCTTATAATATCATCCAAACAACAAAACAAGTGGAGAAAATCATTAACATATTAGGTAAGTGATAAAGTTAATCCATATCGTACATGCTCATAAAATATGAAATCATTCATGCAAATAAGTCGGTATATGTGCAATGTGATGCATGTTTTTCTCATGTGCCTTAACAATACTGGGAATCACACGTCAGTCCTTAATTTTGTATTATATATGTCAAGGTCATGACCATACCAAGAATCACACATTAGCTTATTGCATTTTTATAGCATATTTCATAGTATTATCATATCAGTAATCATATATCGACCCATGGTCTTTTTATATCATGAAAATATTGAGAATCACACATCGACCCATTGCCTTTTGTATCATGTTCCTCTTTGTCATCCTTTTTCATTATATATCATAACCATACTGAGAATTACACATCGGTACATGGTCTTCTCAAATATTATCATCATCTGCCTTATAAATCACATTCCACGTCAATAATCAATATGCATTAACGAATGAGAATATAATATGCAACTCATGAAAAAGGGAGGCACTACTACTCAATAATCAACAAGCCACTCATGGGTACAATAACAAAGAGGAAATTCAAATCAATACCAACTTAAGCTACTCAAGGGAATAAAACCATGTAAACAACCAAGTACAAATCATTACAAATGAGCATCTCATGTCCACATAGATATCTAAATCTATAAGCTCATATTTCCAATTCTTATTACATTTATTTTAGATCCCGCATACTTGACTCTATTATCCGAGTGAATACTCATCACTTCACCCATATGGATACCTCTAAGTAATCTCTATTACTCTCCATTTAAATAAAATAATATACGTAATAACTAAGACGCTTTGTAAGAGGTCAAGGATCTCCACTTCGGTTAGAAAGCAAAGAAACTATCAAGTATAAGCCTTTCCCTTCCATCGAGATTCTAGACCCGCAAAATCTATTCAAATTTGAGAAAAGCATGATTGATTTTTTTTAAATAGGGTCAAAAATAGCCCACAAAAAATCAAAAGTCTAGAATTTTTCAAAAATAATGCTACCTGTTTTTTTAGGAATCTCAAGTATAAAATTTTCTCAAAAGAGGGGTAGGAATGTATCCCCAAAAGTCAATTTTACGAAATCATGATTTTCCCAAAAAAATTCTTAAATTTACACTCTGAATCCATCAATTTGATGTTAAAATCATGAAGTAATTAACGGGTAACAAAAGTTCAATGATTAAAAAGCTTTGCCCAATATTTTTGCCTCAAAATATATCTTTCAAAATACCCCAAAGAGAGCTCTATAAGTCCAAAATGGAAAATGGGATAAACGGACATGTTCAAGGATTTTAATTCCCCAATTCACTAGTTTAGCTACTACTATGCAATCGCAATGGGTAATCACACGGTCTCGATGAGAAAATTTTGAGACCTATGCAATCGCGTCACTAGATGCACGATTGCGATGAACAAGTAGGTAGACTTACACGGTCACGATCAAAATTCATATATTTGAAATGCAGTACCATTTTCTTCTATTTGATCATGACTGAAAGTCATGCTATCACAATGAAACTTTTGGTCTGCACCAATATATGAAGATGACAACAATTGGGCATTAAATAAAGTTTTTGATTGGACCCTCGAGATTTGTTTGAAATGTCGTGCACACATACCATAGATGATACCCCTACTAAATTCAATATTCCAAACTCAAAAAAATCATCAAAATGGGAATCTAGGGTCTCCTTGACCCGATAACGACCAAGGTGAATAACAAAAATGCCTTTGGAACCCTCAAAAAATATATTGATCCTCCTACTTCAAAATAGACCTCCTAAATCCAAAAAGGTTGATGAAATTTAAATCTGAGCACCCAATTATCAAATATTGACCAATATCAAACTTTGGCCTAAATACTCAACTTTATCTCTTTAAATGAGCTAAAATCACCATGAAAAGCCAAAATTTTAAAATAAAGAACTTCCTACACATATTTCCACATTACTAAGCTGATGGAATGAACTAAATTTTATTTCGAGACTCAAAACTCCAAGTGTTGACTAAAGTAGACTATTTTAACTTAAGGCTTCCAAAATAAATAATTTCTCAAAACTTACAACTTTTATCTTCAATTTTAAAACAAACCCTATAAGTTGAACAAAATGACTCAGGGCTATTATCGAAAAGGGAAAATGGCAATTTTTAAAAAAAATAAAAAATAACCTTCAGAGTCATTACATGACCAAAACATATCAACAGAAAACAACAAAATAAAGTAAATAGTCAGATGAAGACGACATAGATCAATTTTAGAAACTAATCATTTTCTATCGATGTAGTTTATTCTTCGAAAACAAGCTCCGCAGATTCTAAGAAATAGGCCACTTCTCTCAGAACATCCATTAAGGGATACAATGGAGAAATACTAAAGGAAGTGGAGGAAAGGGGGTTTCCTAAAACTAACAGTTTCCTTTGGGTGTGGGCAAGTTGCTCAAATCCCCAAGGAAAGAGGAAATAATGGCCTTCCCTTCCAACTACTCGCAAGCTTTTGATGATTAAGGAGACACAAACAATGCACACATCTAAAATAGAAATTCAAAGTGAGGTTTTCAGGATCCCAAAGTTAGAGGAAATGGTCCCCAACAAGACTCAACAAACATGTAGTATGTAAGGGCAATATTGTACATCTTTCTAAACTGGATTCTTACTTACTCATATGTGAAAGAATATTTATTTGTACCTCTATTTGAAAAGATATGATGCACCAAAAATAAAATCACCCCTACATACTATAATTATCTTTTAAATTATTTTGGAAACTGTGACTTTGGTTGCTATTCCAAAAGTGACACTGTGTCTACTAACCGTTTTCTTTGAGTATAGGTACATATAAAACCAGAAACATCAATACAACCAAAGAAACGTGTTGTATGATACTACCTCTATAACTACCATTACATTATCATCAAGAACATTGCATATTTATATCCAGTCGCTGTGAGAACCATTGCATCACCGTGAAGGACATTTCACTTTAAGTTCAATTGATGTGAGAACATTTGATTAGGGGAATCGATAAGTCATGTCAAGCTAAATGATTTGAAAATTATAAAATAACTATTCTGGAGATCTCCAAAGGATATTAGTGAGGCACATCAAACTTCATGGAGGAGAGATGTGAAAATAACATAAAGATCTAGTAGCCTACATCATCTACCATGAGGGGCATTATCATTCCCAAAAAAAACATCATTGTAATTATTTGATGGACATTACCACTCTGTAAGGGGCATCATTGTCATTTTATGAGGTATTATTATCATTCTGTGAGGGGAAGCATCATTTTCATTCTGTAAGAGGCATCATCGTGATCATTCCATGATAGGCACCATCATAATTGCATATCTAACAACAAGAATAAATTATTATTATTGAGACTGAGAACATATATCCAAAAGATATCCCTAAAAGTGGCTTAAAATTAGAAAAGACGCTAAATTTTCTTAATTTTTCAAGTCAGAAGGGATCTATAAGCTGAAATGGTGTCTTAGACGAGATAATATGGAAGATGTCCAAGAATCAAATTC
>JBDJHY010163665.1:0-11315 GCA_039654485.1 Withania somnifera | reverse complement strand
GGGTGCATACGGGAACTATTTATTTTTCATCAACTTATTACTTTGCTTCCCTATGTGCTTAGTTGCACTCCTCGGGGCTTATGGGGGAAGTGTCGTTAGGTTACTTATGTGCTAATGTTTTGGTTGCTAGATAGGTTTCGTGGCTACTTTTTCGTGTTGTTTATTACTTTCCTAGCCTTTGTTTCTATTAGATTTAGTAGGGTCATTACTTGTGCTCCTCTTTATCTTAGTACTCCTTTGTTGTGCTGGTTATTAGAGGTCCAGGTACATACCGCATTTGCTCATGATTTGCGTCCAGTACTATATGTTATACGCTGATATTTGACGTTCCTTTATACATGTTAGTTGATGTTGCATGTACTGATAGCTCATCCTTTACGACACATATTAGCAATTATTGCAGTCACCTCTTTTGTTGTTTTTCACTATGTACCATTGCCTTATTTTCTTAGAATCACTCTTTACTTTTCTTATGTTTACTTTTTCCCGGTCGTCCTATGATGCCTAATGGGTACCAGTTTTTTTGGTACTCATTCTATACTTATGAATCTTTTTCATGTTGTGGATTATTGTACGACTCAGTAGAGCGGACGTGATCATGCGAGATAGTTGGTGATGTTCCAGGAGATTTTATTAAGCAGTTGAGGTTCTTGCTACCGATTTTCCTTCTGATATCAGAGTATTCCTAGTTTGATTTTGGATATCTATTTTTTTGTAGTTTTGATATGTTGCGAGTTGTATTTTGTACTCTACTACATATAGATGTTTGACTATCGTGATACAAGGTTCTAGGGAATTTACTTTTTTATTTGTACTTATTTTCCCTCTTCTTATTCTTTTCTTCTCCTTCTCTTTCTTTTGGTACTTGATACTGTCCCATCGCTACATGCTATAGGCCGGGGTTAGGCTTGTCTACAGGTGGGATGTAAACCCCATTAAGACTCAGTTTTCAGGTTGTAAAAGAGTGGTATTAAATCTCTAGGTTTCTTCATGTCTCTGGTTGTAGGAGTGAGAGTTTCGTAGAGTCGTACGGATTAGTATGTAGACGTCCATATCCTTTCTTCGGGAGAGTATAAAGCTCTTTTATAGGAATAAATCTCATTGGCTCTTTCGTGCAAGGTTTCTATTTATTTCTTGATTATTCACCTCGGTTTTATTCTTCACAAATTGTACGTACACATTTATCCCCCAAAGGTGATAATTAGTACCTACCTCAACAGAGAGATCTAGTTATAGACTGGGGTAAAGCTAGAGCTTGTGGGTGATGCTGGGATAGAGTTGATCGGAATGATCCTGCACCCACAGATCTACCCCCACCATAGGCATCCACCTTAACATAATGTACTTAGAGATATGCGGCAACGTATGATTACTATGTTTTG
This sequence comes from Withania somnifera, assembly GCA_039654485.1. Lineage (NCBI taxonomy): Eukaryota > Viridiplantae > Streptophyta > Magnoliopsida > Solanales > Solanaceae > Withania > Withania somnifera. Next base: position 9,933 of record JBDJHY010163665.1, on the reverse strand, counting down.
TAGAGCAACAAATGAGGGTTAGATTTTAGCCCTTGGAGCAGAAAGGGTGCCCCAGCTCCTCCTATTTGGCATCTATTAGTAGAAGCCACAATTCCTCCTACACAACCATTCTATAGGTACCTCCATCTAAACCTCCAGTTTAGCCTCACCTTGCAGTTTCTATTATGACTTTTGATGACTAGAAGATGCATATTCATTCTTTCATATGGGGCCTCCCAGATTATCTGTTGATTCTAGAGAAGATCCTTATGAGCTTATTGTAGAGTGTGAGGCAAGGTTGTAGACTTTGAGTTTGAGAGAGACAAATGGAGATGATCTCATTTTGTATCAGTTAGAGGGTAGAGATAAGGCCTGGAGGAGAGTATATAGAGATACCAAACCAACAAGGTCTACATCTATGACATAGAGTCAATTTTTTGATGCCTTCATGGCTTAATATGTTCTATGGAGTGTTCAAGAGGAACTAAGAGCTTAATTTATTAACTTATTGTTTAATCAATGATATTTTTGAGTATGAGTCTCAATTCATACGTCTTTGAGGTACGAGGCTGCTATTATGCCGATAGAGGATGAGCGGGTACATTATTTTGCTACTGGATTAAGATTGGAGTTATATGAAGATGTTGAGTGTTATTTTCCAAGGTATTACTTTTTTGGTAGTGGTCAATCACACTTGTAACATGGAGAGACATCATTTCTTGGTCCAAGGGGGTGGTGATAAGAGACAGTGCCTCCAGCGTAATTTTAGTATGTCTCGAACCTCTAGGAGATGGTATGATAGACATAGACCTTAGCAGCAGTAGCTGTAGCAATGATATTAGGGACAACCTAGCAGACCAGTTTAGGCCTCTTTACCATCAGCTAGTAGGGGTCAGAGTATCTAGCCCGCCAAGGACACGTCTACTGGGCTTCAAGGCCAAGGTGGCAGGGGTTGTTCGGTTAGTTGTTTCAATCGGGGTAGAGGGAAGGGTTTCAATGACTGTGGAAATTTACTTATTCACTATGAAATTTTCTTCCATATAATAAATGATTGGTATCAATTAAGATTCTTAATTAGAATTGTGATCTACAGAAACTCATTGTGATGATTCTATGATCAATTCTACCAGGTATTTTTTTGGTTTCTCTTTAGTTATAAAGTTTCCTATATCATATAAACGTTCTTGGCTTTTTTCTTTATTTCTACCATTAGTTTGAACCCTATTGAAGACACAATTTGACCAAAGCATGCCACTGAGGCTAACCGAAATTCAAACATCAATAATTAGCATAGAGCTTCTCAGTCCTTAAAATCTGGAGAACAATCTACAAGTGCTCCTAATTCTGCTCTCAACTCTGTGCGTAAACCAAGATGTCATTGATTAAGATGATCATAAAAGAATCGAAATTGCATGGCAACTCGAGTTATAAAATTCGTAAAATATGTTTGGGAATTTTTCAAGCCAATTGATATAACTAAGAACTTGTAATGCTCATATCTAGTTAAAAAAGCAGTCTTCGCGATGTTCTCAACCGTAATCCTTAACTTGTGATACCTTAATCTCAAGTCAATGTTAATAAACACTGAAGCACCCTAAACCTAGTCAAAGAGATCATAAACACATGAAAGAGGATACATATTCTTAATGTTAACATTGTACAACTATTTGTAATATATGGACATTGGCAGAGTCTCATCCTTCTTCTTCACAAATAGCATAGAGTCTCCCTAAGGGAAAATTAGGATGGATGAAGCCCATAGAAAGAAATTCCTATCGCTCAAAATTGAGCTCCTGAAGCTCTTTTGGAGTCATATAGTAAGGTACAATAGAAAGGATCATGGTGCCCATTTTAACCTCAATAACAAAATCAATAGCCCGCTCACGTGGGAGGCCATGAAAATCATTAGGAAATATATCAAGAAAGTCACGAACCACGAGAATAAACTCAAGGAATGGGAGCTTGGATCTCTATTGCAATGGATGGTTGTTGTTCTCCTGAAGCTACCCTTTATTCTATTTGAAAGTCATGACAAACGGACCCGCTTTGAGTTCCCTTCCTCTTTGGAAAGCACTCACATTATGAATATATTCTAAGTAAGCTCGGCAAACCCTGGCTATAAGTTGATGAGCCTAAATATCGGAAAAAACCCGCATCGAGGAGTAACTAGAACGACCCTATCATACAATTAGGTGTACGCTACGCTAACCAATCTATGATAAGCATCAGATCGAAATCTATTATATCAAGAGCCACAAGATCTGCTCTAGTGTGAAACTCCCATATAGTAACAATATAAGACCAATACATATGATCCACCACTAAAGACTCACCTACGGGAGTAGACACAATCATAATTACAAGTAAAGGCTCATAGACCACACCCAAACTGGAAGCAATATCAACAAACATATAATAATAAGTAGAATTAGGGTCAGATAATGCCAAGTTAGGATGATGGAAAATAGATAACATATCTGTGATCACTGCATAAGAAGATTCTTCCTGGGCCCTATAGGATAAACATAAATCTGATGGCATCCATCGCCCTGCTGGCTTCCCCTTCGATCTTCTTCTATTTATCTTTGACCCCCATCACAGGCAAATCCCTGACCACCTCTAGCCGATGGTTGTACTTTCTAAAGAGGTTCTTTGGCCAATGATGGTGGATGAATAGTTCAAAGTTTTAGGTAATCCCTGGCATAGTAGCCTAACTCTTCGCACTCACAGAAACCTTGGGACCTACCATGCTCGGAACCAATGGAAGTAGCATTATGTCTACCAATGACTTGGGACCCAAAGATGTGAATGTGCCCCAAGAAGGATGACAAGTCTGACTACCCTAGCCTCTCTCGACTGACTGTAGTAAAGCTTGCACCATCTACTAGATTGAACCTGTCAATCCTTCTAATGCTATTTTTGTTGGGGCCTGTGCCTATCATAACATCTACCCACAGATCAGGTATAACAAAATTAACCTGACACCCTTTTGGCCAAGTAATAGTTCCTCTCTATTGTACGAGTGAGATCAAGCACATCTATGAATGGATTCCTACTGGCAATTAAAGATTCGACTGCCATAAGAATCACTGGCCTTCACCAAGGTACAAACCAGTGAACCCGCTCATCCTTAGTCGGCTTTATAGCAGCTCTACATCTAGGAAGCTCTATGACAAGACCCTCATACTCAGGAACTAACATAGAACCCTGATGTAAATCAAGAAACTAAGCCATAAGAACATCTCAGACACTCTATGGCACATACTTTGGCATAAAGTCCTCTATGAACTAATCACATGTCATCATTAATCATGCTAATAGTCTACCCTTTTAGTAAAATCTCCATAAATTGTAGCTGGTCCCACTAGCTAATACCGTTAAAATCAACCCTGTGGGACTCTCCCATCCCCAAGGTCAACCATCTCTCCCCACACTCAACTATAAACACATAGGGGTCCTACTGAGAGTCTTATGAAAACCTTGGAAGCCCAATGTAAGTGAATTAGCTATGCATATTTTGTTCATAGGATGTAATAACTTGGATGAGAGGCTAAGCTTGAGCTAGATGTTCTTTAGCAGCAGCTGGTACAGGAAAAATTGACTCCATAATAGGTATAGGATTTACTAGAGGAGATGGGTCACCTTGTGCTTCTCCCTGAGCTTAAGATTAGGCACTGTGAGTGTGCACCCCACCAAACATGGTTCAAAAGTAAAGCCACATCCCTCTCAAGGCCTCATCTAATGGCATATGTGTCTTTTGAGGTGGAAGATCTATAAGTAAAGGAACTAAACGTACAACCCTGGCCTGTCTTTGACCATAGGCTCTAGATCAACCTTGACCCCTAGCTATAGCTCCTTGAAGGGGTGGGGAGGCCTCACCTTTCCTAATTGTGGCGCGCATGAAAACCTTTTGCGGAATAATGAAGAAAACATTTTCTCAGCCAGAAGAGACGAGCAGTCGCGGTCGAAGCCGCCTCTGGTCCCCTGCCAAAGCAACCGCCTTTCCCCTTAGTGAGGAAAATCCTCGATAGAGAGGAAGGAGGAGGCTTCGTCGTCCGGCTCCTCATAAATGATATCATCCAATATGGAAATATGCACGATATGAGTTAGAGAGAGTTGTCTTTCCTAAAAAAGGCTTGTATCTTTCCAAAGAATGGATACAAACATCTACATGTCTATCCATGGGACTCTACTAGACACTTTCTTCTAAAACATAGACACTGGTGAACCTAATCTGTAATACCACTCTTTCACAACCCCAAAATTAGGTTGTGATGGCATCTACATTCCACTAGTCGACACGCCTGAATGAAGGCCTTGAGAGACAAGCAATGGGCTGGTAACCCACAAACAAAAAGAATAATAGAAAAGGAGAAAGATAGAAGGAAGTTTTAAGGAACATGATAAGAAAAAAATAAAATCAATGTATACATAAAATCCCCAAAACTTTATATTTTAGTTGTAGACCATCATATTACAGTGTAGAGAATACAGATACAACCCAAAGGGGAAAAAGTACAAAATAATTGTCCTGAACAAAAGATAAGGACAACTGAAGATCCTTAGAAGACCCACCTAGCCTAAAATTCAGGTGTTCATCGTGTCTTCAAAATAAATTCAAACATAAACCACATGACCACGTCCTTCTTGATAACCCATATCAGGATCTACACCACGAAAAAAGATACAAAAGTGCGTTAGAGAACCGAAGTTCGGTGCCCAATAGGCATTATAGGATGACCGGTAAAAACAAAAAATATAAAAAGGTAAAGAGAAAGCATATAAGCAAGACAGGTCAATAGTACATAGGTATAAGGAAAAAAGAGTCAAATCAACTACTGCAAGTGACCACTATGAAGGACCAACTAATTAATGTGCATGTGGTAGAAAGTCTAAGAACAGACAAGTAAAAAAACAAGAAAGAACTCACAACAGGTAAGGAAGTGATACTAGTAAAAGATAATATACAAAAAAAAGTAGAGAAATTAGGAAGATCGTAAGTGATACCATGTATGGCATCCCATACTACCAGTAGGTCATGCAACAGATAAATAAGCATAAAAAATCTACCTGACACCCCATCTAGTCGACAGGCATATACAGTCATCCAAGGAACCCAACATGACATCCCCCATAAGACTAGAGGGTAAAAACAAGTGCAAAGAATGCCATGCAAGGTGGTGCTGAGAAAAGTAAATGCATACCCACACACACCCTCCTTGTGATATTCTCAAAACAAAAAGTACCATAGAAAGATATCTTTGTATACCACTACTACCCCTGTATACCTCTCCTCCTACTATGCATGACGTCGAATGCATAACAACCCAGAATGATAAGGACCATCGAGGTAATCATCCTATATGAAAAAATAAATCTCATAATAGCTATTTTAGGGTGAAAATGGTAGTTTCAAGTATGGGAAAAACCCAATCTCAGTCCATATGGGTTATCTCAGTAAAACCCATGTACCTCCATAATGGTCTTTCACAAACGCCATAGTAACTCAAAAAACAGGGTAAACAGTCATGGAAGATACATGTATAGTAGAGGAAACTCAGTTCTAGTTTAGTTACGTCGATTCCAATTATATTTTAGGAATGTAACTTCATACCACATTATGGTGGTCAATAGTTTATGTTGAAGTAGGAAAAACTCTTCCAGATATTATTTTGATGACCACTCAAGTTATCTTAATAGTATTACTTGGTGGGAACAAAAAATAGTTATACAAGCCCAACCACAATGCATGCCTGCAATACCCAACGTCATCAGCAGACTAGATTAGCCACTAGGACACTAGCTAGATCTGAAGGTTAGCTACTAAGATCAAACCACTAAGTTATTCCCCTTCCTAAAAACCACTGTCAAGAGTCTTGAGTAAATCTTGCAAAAGGGTACTACATAGCACATAGGTGAAAGAATAGGTAGCATCTTATTAAAACTAGGGAACATGTAAAAATAATATTTAAAAAAAAAAAAACATTCTAAAAAACCAATGCTAAGAGAGCCATTTAAAGTAGATATGCACAACTAATACACAATCTAGAATAAAGTAATACGTATCCTACTTTGCTGCCAAAGACGATCCGAAAAGACAAAGACCCACGAAAAATCTCAAAACCTCATCAAATCAAAAAAATAATAACTAGAACATCAAGACAAGTAAAATCAGACCCATATTGTTGTAGAAAGAGCTAGGTTAGAGTATAGGCTAAAAATGGACCTCTACCACGAATACAATGCCCCCTTACAACCACAAAGGGAGGGGCTAGCTAGAGGACCACGAATATGGAGTGGGATGGATGCTTCTTATCAAGGAAGACCATATACAAAAATAGTGGAGGGGTTACAAATGTAGATTATAAATAGAGGGAGCCCTCCACGAACACGGCCAAGGCTCTTGAACGTGGTGAAGAAATTAGGGGTGTGGTTTTGATAGAAAAACAATTTTTTTCCAAGTCCCAGCAAGTTCCTTCAATGTACAAAAGTACAAAGTGATTTAATTTGAAAAACCAATATGCAAACTACATGTAAATGATGTTCTATACTTAAAGGGAATTAATGAAATGACCATACAAGGTTGTTTGTGTAAGAAACAAAAATGAGTCAAAGAAGGTAAGAACCACATTGACCTTTAAATGAGTTGAGTTACCTCGGTAATCATACTGATAAACTTACCAACCCAAATTAAACATTCCAAAGCTAAAGGAAGTTTCTAACTTTGGATCTAGCACTCGATTACCAGAAGATGACTGAGGTTAACTTTTGAACTCTAAATTAATTGAATTTCAAAAAACTAGTTCAAATTGAAACCAAAAACCTTGAGACATGAATGGAAAATCTTAATTCAACAATTTTTGCATTCTGGAGCTAATGTAACTATCATAATTCAATTCCAAGTGTGTTTTCTTGGAGATCACTCTTAAGTTCTACTATTTTAAAGTTAGAAGGAAAATTAAGATAACATGCAATAGAACTACTAGGGATCTAAGCTATAAACACAAAAATGACACTTAGGGTCATTACATGTTCCTCCTAATAGAGATATTAATGTCGCATTGATTTGGAGTCAAGCATTTGGCCTATCTTTGTTCCTTCTTATTCCATGGCTCATATTGACTTGAAAGATTAGTTGCCGGACATTCTTGGTAAGGATTTACTTCATCATAGTGTGTCACTTGGGATGCACCAATCTTGTTGTTGAAGAGTAAGGATGGTTCATAAGTTTTTGTATCGACTATCGCAGTTGAATAAGGTAACCATAAAAATAAGTACCCATTATCGCATATTTATGATTTGTTTGACTAACTTCAGGGTGATGCCATTTCTTCAAAGACTTGTTTGAGGTCTCAATACCACCAGCTGAGGATTAGTACCTCGAATATTCCTAAGATGGCCTTTTAGACTAGATATGGGTACTATGAGTTCTTAGTAATGTATTTTGGGATTACCACACACCGAATGTGTTCATTAAGTTTATAAGCCGTATATTTTATTCATACCTTAATTTGTTATTATTGTGTTCATTGATAATATCTTGGAGTATTCCAAGATCGAGGTAGATCATGTTTGACATTTAAGGGAGCTGTTTCAAACGTTGTGAGATAAGAAGTTATATGATAAGCTCTCAAAGTGTGTGTTTTGGTTGAGTTATGTGTCATTATAGGGGCATGTGGTACCCAATGATAGTATTCTGGTTGATCCAGTTACAACTGTGTGTGATTGGATGAAGCCTACTTTTGCAACTAAGATTTGAGTTTTGTTGGTTTAGCAGGGTGTTACAGCAGGCTTATGCAGGTTTTCTCTTTAAATATGACTCCTTTAACTAGATTGAATCAGAAGAATATACACTTTTAGTGGTTAGATGAGGGTGTGGAGAGATTTTAAAAGCTCAAATATTTATTAACTTCTAATCCTATCATACACTGTGTATTATGATGCTGCTAAAGGTTGATTTGGTGGAGTGTTGATGTAAAATAGAAAGGTTGTGGTATATGCATCTAGAAAACTCAAGGTGCATGAGAGGAACTACCTTACTCTCTATTTTCAGTTGGCTATGATTGTGTTTGTGTTAAATTTATTGAGGCATTATTTTTCTGTGGTGCATTATAAGGTGTACGCTAATCACGGGAGTCATTAATAAATTTTTATCAAGAAGGATTTTAATTTTAGTCAACATCAGTGGTTAGTGTTGTTAATGGGCTACGACATGACTATCCTATATCATACAGGAAAGTCCATATAGTGGTTGATGCCCGTAGTAGGAAGTCCTTGATTATGGGTAGTTTGGCTTCTATTCTAGTTGAGGAGTGGAGTTTGGCTAGAGACATTCATAGTTTAGCCAAAAGTTTTGTTAGACTACATATTCCAAAGGATTGTACTGTTCTTACCTTTTTTGAGGCCCAATCTTCCTTGATGAAGCATATTCATGCAAAAAAGTTTGATGATATTATTTTAAGGGCTATTTGAGATAAGTTGTTATGAGCGAGACCAAGGCAATTGTATTGGGTGTTTTTAAGGATTAGGGATAAGATTTGTGTCCCAAATTATAGTGACTTGATTATATGGATATTGGAGGAGGCCCACAGTTTGAGATATACTCTCCTTCCATGGGTAGAAAATATGTTTCATTATCTAATCAACTTTATTTATGGTGCAGTACAAGGAAATATGTTGCATATTTTTTTGCCAGGTGCTTGATTTGTCATCATATGAAGTTTGAGCACCAGCGGTTGGGATGTATATATCACAAAGGATGCACATTCTTGAGTTGATGTGGTAATGAATTTCAATGGATTTCATTGTTGCCTATCACTTCAGGCGGTCTAATCTTTATTTGGGTAATTGTTGATTGGTTAACTAAGTCCACCTACTTAATTCCAGTGAAAGTGGGTTATAATACTCAGCGGTTGGCTCAGAATTATGTTAGTCAGACTATTATATTGCATAGTTATCCTATGTCTATTATATCTAACCTAGGTACTCTATTTATTTTGCACTTTTGGAGTATAACTCAGCGTGAGATAGGTACTCAGCTAGGCATGATCACAAATTTTCATCATCAGACTGATGGTTAATTTGAGCGCACTATTTAGGTGTTAGGGGATATGTTGTGGGCATGCCTTGTTGACATTGTTGGTAGTTGGGATTGATTCCTAAGACTTTCAGAATCCTCTTATAGAAATATATATCATTCAATTATTCAGATGGTTTTTTTAGGTGTTGTATAGTAGGCAATATAGATCCTGATTAGGTGGTTTAAGACTTCTAAGGAAAGAATGTGGGGTACAAATTTGTCTTGAGAGTACATGGTGAAAGCTAGATTAATCTAGACTAGGATTCTTATGTCTTAGAGAAGAAAGTAGAGTTATGATGATAGGAGAGTTTGATATTTGGAATTCAAGGAGGGTGACCGAGTGTGGTTGAAAGTGTTACCCATAGAGGGTGTTATGCAATTCGGGAAGAAAGTAAAGCTTTTTCCTTGATTCATTGGCTTGTTTGAGATTCTCAAGTGGAAGTTATCCTCGCCACCTAGTTTGTCTGCAGTTCATCTAGTCTTTTATGTTTCTATGCTTTAGAAGTATAAGCCCAATGAGTCTCATGTGATCCAGTGGGATTTAGTAAGTTTGGAATGATATTTTTCATTTGAGGAGGAGGTTGTGGATATATGGGATAGGCAGGTTAAGAAGATAATGACTAAAGAAATATCTTTAGTAAAGGTGCAGTCGAGACATCGACCAATTGATAAGGCTACTTAAGAGATCGAGTGTGATATGCATAGCTGGTACCCTCATCTTTTTTGACTGTTCAGGTATTTCTTCTTTATTATTTTTTAAGAGGAACATGGTTTATAGTGGTGGATTATTTAATGAACCTTTGGGTCATTTTTCAATTTTCATTATATTTTACCATTTTACCCTTTCTCGTAGGTGTATTATGTCAAACTAAGCT
>JBDJHY010163646.1:0-12533 GCA_039654485.1 Withania somnifera | reverse complement strand
CCAAACCATACCAGATCACAGGGTCCTTGACCCGTAGTGCCAAATACAACCCTCTGGGTAACAATATATCATCCATGATAGTTAAAAAAAAATTGTTATACATGAGAATGGCGCCATACTACAAGGTGGTCATGGCATACATATAAGTATAGGTAGGAAAAAAACTATTTCCATTGATTATTAAGACAGGAAAAACATTCAGTTTTAATTAATTAATAATAAGTACAAAGAAATTATAGCCCCGGGACACTCTTGCGCTCAATCTACTAGATATAACAATATAAGGATTCATGATCATGATGTAACAAAGGTAAAAGACAAATACAGGAGGAAGTATAAGACTAGGACACAAGCTAGGAACCCATCTCACTCGATCACCATACATGGTCAAACATATTCAAAAGGTCTGAGGCAGCCCAGTTAAGTCCAGGACAATAACATATAAACCATGCCCTCCACGTCTCTCCATTAGGCCCCCAAAAGAGTAGCAACTCATCTAAATCAAGGCAATAAACCTAAAAACCTCCCACACAGCTGGGCACATCAACAAGAACAATACAATAGTCGAGTCTATAAGGAAAGTAAACCTAGCCTACCTAGGTGTCAGTGTGAATCCTTGAAATGCATGCAACGTAGGCCCGAAGCTTCGATCATAACCGAAATCACCCAAAACTATCAAATTATAATTCTTGTGGTAAAAATATTAAGAAAAAGAATCATATTTCTAATCTCAAACCAGTTAAAAAAAAACTATAAAGGGGCTCGTGTGCTCCTCATCGCGAAAAAATAAAGTAGAATCACCGGCATGAATGTCTTAGCTCCAGAAATGCATGGTTTGAATTTGAGCTCAATTGGACCACCAGAAGGTCCTCAGTTGGACATGAAACATTTTGCGCTATAAGGAAAAACATGCAACTAGAGATAATGGGGAAAAACGAACTAGAACGTATCTAGAAAGTGAGTAACAATGCCCACAATATCTCACTAATGGTAAAACAACTCCACACCAATTAAGATAAAATTCAAAACCCACCATTAAAATAAAGAGGGAATATTTTGGGGATGAAGAACTTACTTAATCTATGAGGAAATGATGGAAAAATGACACCAAGGTGCTAGCTCGAAAATTACAAACTTCGAACTTGATTTGGGGTCGAGTTAGAGCTAAGGAATGAGAGAATTTAGAGAAAAACAAGGTCAGTAAATGAAGTTGGAATCTGGGCAGTAAGATTAAAAATTCCAAGATTTTTAATTTATTTGTCCAAATGGTCGATAAATCAGCATTTTGTAAAAGACCCACCTAGAAGATATCAATTTATCGGTCCAAATGACCGACAAATCAACATTCCCTCTTGAAATTAGAAACTTAGAAGGTAAAGATTTATCAGTATAAATGATTGATTTATTGGACCTTATCGATTTAATGGAGAAACGGTCGATTAATCAATGACCGATAAATCAGTCTGCAGCTACACCAAGAAAATAACATTTTATGTAATTCAAACACGAGGCTCTAAATGAAATAGCGTAAAATTTTGACAAACCAAATATGCATTTTAAGTGAAAGAAATATTTTGGAATCAAAGTTATTGAAAAAACAGTCCACGGAGGTCGTTTAAATGAAAAAAACCCCGGAATCAAACTCAGCCTAAAGGAGGAAGTTTCCAACTTTCCATAAACGGTCCAAAAATAAACTCGGACACTTTATGAAGTAGACCAAAAGTCAAACTAGCATAAATTAATCATTTCAAAGATGATGGAATCATTGGAATTTCTATCTAGTGCTCCAATCACTCAAAAACTACCCAGAATAAAAAATGAGGTTTGACTGAATGGAATTTCCACAAAACAGCTCTAACTCAAAATAAAAATCCTGGTACAAAAACTTATGGTTCATCTAGATCAAAGTCGACATTCCATGCCTAAATTTGATTTCGAACAAGTTTACTAATAATTCACTCTCAAGTTTTACCATTTTAGGGTTAAGCCCCTAAAATAGGAAATTTGAGTTAACGAACACACGAGTTAACATGGTATTGAACTATAGGTCCCAGTAAGTCGTAAGTGACTTGGAGTAACTACTAGATGGATCTAAACATAGATAAAAGGCAAAAGAAAGTAAATGACCAAATGGTCATTGCACCAGGAACCACTAAATAGGACTTTCTTCCTCGAAAGTCAAGGGAAGAGGAGTACTTGAATGCTCAAACATATGTGGATACTGGCCTACATATCACGCTCTGTCTACCAGGTAGCCTTATCAACTGGTCGATATGCCCAACAAACCTTAACTAATGGAATCTTCATAGACCTGAGTTAGCTCACACCATAGACTATGATAGCCTCTAGCTCCTTGACATAGGTCAAACTACTATCAACTTGCACAGATACCTTACAGAGCACATAGGGTGTGTCCGACACATATTGGTGAAGCATTGGTAAATGGAAAATGGAATGAATTGTAGATAACTATAGAGGTAATGAAAGCTTCTAGGAAACCTCTCCTACTATCCATAAGATCTCATAAGGCCTAATAAATAAGGGTCTATGTTTTCACCACTAATGTGGATTAATATACGAGGCACACGAAAAATAGGAGAGAAAGAAACAAAGAGAAAAGATATGCAAAAACATACAATAAACTCACGGTTTATAAACAACAAGGGACTTGTTTACCCTCACCTTTCAATTGAACAAGTGGGTTACGATAAATCCCAAATACACAATCTACGAAAACTAATTTTAAGTCCAAAAAATGGAAACCTTTGATTTAATGTGAAAAGAAGTTATGGTTGCAATTAAAGGAATCCACCCTCAATCACTTAGTACAATTATGCTAAATTATGCCTAATAGCTACGCTACGTTATGAAATAATCTCACAAAGGAGTTTAAACTATTTCATCAACGTGTACTGAAAAATACTGCAAACTCTAATAGTTATATTTATTACAAATTTTCAATAGTGGTACTTTGGCCTCCAAAGTTCTAGCATCTTCAAAGTGGCCCCAAAGTTTTGGAATCTTTAATTAGACTCCTCGAGTTCTGGAGTATTCATATCTTGCAACTCACAGGTTTCCATAGGTTGAATACCTTTTGACATTGCTTAACAAGGGCTCCCCATACATCACTCTTCCTCATGGTAGCTTGCAATGCCTGCAAATCCTTCATCTGACTCTATGTGAAAGGCCTGAACAGGTTGGTGCTATCCCTGCTCATATCATCCTCTCCTTCTTGAAGAGGATTCATCCTCGAATCCATGTGGTCACCTACCCAACAAGGAGAAAATTCATCAATATCAAATACATCATGGACATCTTATTCACCTTACAGATCAAGTTTGTAGGCATTGTCATTGATGCACTGGAGTACATGAAATGGACCATCCCCTTGGGTTTTAGCTTCCTTTTGCTTTCGTGTGTTAATCTCTCCTTTCAGTAGTGTACCCATAACTAATCACCTGGCTGAAAAATCACCTTCCTCCTGTGTTGGTCTTTCATTTGGGCTAGTTTTGTGTTAGTTTGGTCAAGAGCCTCCTTTACTTGAGTGTTCTTTAACATCTCTATTGACTGCTTCTCAGTAGATAGTTTTGTCTCAAAATCACTAGACAAAGGGGTTAGTGTGAGAGGAAATAAAGGATTAAAACAAAAGAAAACTTCAAACGAATTCAACTAAAGGCAACCATTCCTCCCAAGAATTTGGTCTACCTTTAATAACACAACACTACATATTACCAAATATTCTATTTACTACCTCTCTTTGACAATCAGTTTGAGGGTGACAAGAAGTAGAAAACAAGAGCTTGGTGCCAAGTGCACCCCACAAACTTTTTAAGAAATAGCTAAGGATTTTAGGATGCCTGTCACTAAGAATAGTCTTGGATACTCCATGAATCCTACCAATATTAGTAACAAACAAAGGACGACACATAAGGTGCATCATCAGTCTTATGACAAGGGATGAAATGTGACATCTTTGAAAACCTATCCACAACTACAAAAATATTGTCATGACCCCTTTTAGTCCTAGGAAGTCCCACCATAAAATCCATAGAAATATAAACCAAGGCCGACTAGTAGTTGGAATGGAAATATACATACTTGGAGCATGGCTTGTTGACTTAACTTGTTTGGAGTGTAGACATTGTCCATATATATACTCTATATCACTCCTCATCTTGGGCCAACTGAACTGTTTGACCAGGATATCAAGAGTCATTGAGACTTTAAAATAACCCATCATACCTCTACTATGGGCATCTTTCAGGAATAACTCCTTCAACGAGCTCTTGGGCACACAAATTAGTCCATCCTTGAACAAGAACCTATCAAGTAGCTGAAACCTGTTAACCTGATTTCCTTGACTAAGTTTACAATAATTTTTGATAAAGTCGGCATTCATAGGGAAAATTCTTCATATATTGAAAACCAATCAGTTTGGACATAAGACTATTGACCAACACGAACCATCGTGATCGAGCATCCACCACTCTATTATCCTTACCATATTCATATTGGATCATGTAAGGAAATGTCTTAATAAACTCCACCGTGTTCCATGTCTCTAATTAAACATTGAATGACTCTTGAGGTGTATAAAGACTCATGGTCAGTCCTTATAACGAACTTCTTGTGCCATAAATAGTGTTTCCAGTTGGCCAATACCCGCATAAGAGAATAGAGTTTTGTTTCATAGGTAGAGTAGTTCAAGGAAACCTCCTTCAGTTTCTCACTAAAATTTTCCAAGGTCTTTCTATCTTACATTAAGAAACCACCAATACCAACATCCGAGGCATCACATTCAATATAAACCATCTTCTCAAAGTTGGGAAGTTGAAGAAATGGTGTTGAACATAAGATAGACTTCAATGCCTGAAAAGCCTTGTCTTGTTCTTCTCCCCAAATAAATAGCGCATCCTTCTTGATTAATCAAAGTCAATGGAGTTGCTAAATTACTAAAGTCTTTAACAAACCGCATATAGAAATTAGCTAACCCGTGAAAGCTACAGACTTCGGTAGCATTGGAGGGGGTTGACTAAAATTTAATGGCCTCAATCTTTTCTTCATCAACTTCCACTTCAGTAGTACTCATAATGAAGTCGAGGAACATAACTTTTCTCACACTAAAAGAACATTTCTTGAGATTTTCAAAAAGTTACGCTCTCAAAAAGATTTCAAATACCTTTCTTAGATGTTGCACATGTTCCTCCAGTGATCAACTATAGACAAGTATGTCATCGAGATAAACAATGACACACTCATTTATCAGTGGCTTTAAAACGTGGTTGATGAGTCTCATAAAGGTACTCAATGCATTAGCTAGGCCGAAAGACATATACATCAATTCATATAACCCAAACTTTGTTTTGAATGATGTCTTCTATTCATTTCCTGGTCGCATGCGAATCTGATGGTACCCACTTTGAAGATATTTTTGTGAAAAGAGTTAATCCCCCAAGTTCATCTAACATGTCATCTAATCGGGGTATGGATATCGGTATTTGATAGTGATTTTATTGACTGCTCATAGTCAAGACACATTCTCTAACTGCCATCCTTCATAGGAACAAGAATGATAGGAATAACACAAGGATTAAGGCTTTTTATGATCAAGCCTTTTTTCAATAACTCCTACACTTAGTTTTAGAGTTGCTTGGTCTCAGCAGGGTTTCTCCTATAAGATGGCCTATTCGGTATTTGAGATCCAGTACGAAGTCTATTTGGTTCTGAATTCCCTTAAGGAGGCAACCCACTTGGCATCTCTTATAGAAATAAAACAACATATTCTTGCAAGGCAGAAGATAGGATACTAGGCAAAGTGCTAGTATATTTGTTAGTGGTAAGCAATAAACTAGAATTGATAAGGCATAGTAAGTAGCACCCCTCATCAATCCTTTTTAAGCATTTATTTGGTTTAAACATACATACCTTGATATTTATAGTCGGAACTGATTGTTGATGCTCTCCACTCCCTTCACCTCCCTGAATTACCTTGGACCTCTCCTTTAATTCTTTCATTAATCGGTGATCGTCACTTACCTGATAAGGCGTTATAGGAGCAATTACATGTTTCTTCCCCTCAAAGGTGAAGAAGTATTTATTAGTCCTCCCTTAGTGTCACATTTAGGTCAAACTGCCATGGCCTCCCAAGCAATAGGTGACAAGCTAGCATGGGTACTATATACAACACAAGTTTGTCCTGGTACTTTCGTATGCTAAATTCAAGGCTTGTGTTCTTCAATACCTTCATCTCACCACTATCATTGAGCCACTTTAGTTTATAAGGGTTTGAGTGTTTTTAAGTGGCTAGTGTCAAATGGTCATCTAATGACTGATTTACTACATTGGTGCAAGGACACTATCTATGATCAATGAGCATATCTCCTTTTAAACCTTGCTCCTAGTATGGAATAAGTTCTCTCTTTGATCCAACTCCTCCTTTGTCACAGTACCTATTAAACACCTTACTGTACATGACAAGTCATTTCTCTCAGGTAGGAATTTTGAGTCTTCATCACCTAAAGGGTTGAATCATGTCATTATAATCCCAATAGTAGGTCCTATAGTCCCCTCATTCCGCTCACTACCCACCTTATTCTCTTGTTCACTATCAGTTCCCTCTCACTTAGCGTAATCGTCTCTCTCAGTTTGGTACCCCTCTCTAAAGGCTATGAACACTCTCCTGTTAGGACACTCACTTACAATGTGTCCTCGACCTTGACACTTAAATCATTGTATAGTAGAAGGTCTTGGAGTAAGGGATGCAGTCTTTGGGATTGAAGTAAGCCTTGGATTCACCTTTGTCTTGTACTCCCTGCCCTCCCTTCTTAGAAGTGTTATAGTTAGAGGATGACTTCCACTTCACAATGTCGAAGTACCCCTACCCTTGTAACTCTTTTTTACCTTCAAATCTTCCTCAAGTTTATTAGCGTCGTGGAAGCCTTTATTCAGTGAGTGATAGTGATTAAGATTCATAGGATTTGAGATGTCATCCCTCAGCCCATTGTTGAAGAGGATTAGAATGTGTTGCACTGGCTCCTCAAGCTTGGCCTTCATTCTCAACCTTTCGAACTCATCATAGTATTCTACCAAGATTTTGAAACCTTGGTGTAATACATACACCTTTTTTAGCATGTCCCTGTTCGCTTCCCAGCACACACGCAAGTGTACATGATCTAACAAGTAATAAAGTGGCTCTTACAAGCTAAATGTTGAACTTGTAGAGACTTGGAATTATGAATTAGTGTTGCCACATGATTCTTGCAAGGAATTGATATATAATGCAATGTAATGGAAAATATAAGAATTGGGGTAAATTGTATTATTCTAAAATAACGATGGATATGTAAGTGAGACCTGGGGAGAAAAAACCAAGCAACAGCAATATAAGTAGCCGTTCCAGGGCTATGGCATCGCATACAACATATATAGTTTTGATTCTCCATAAAAACACTTGTTTCTATAATTGTTTATTAAGGGGTTGGACTTATGACTAGGGATTGATAGTCCTCTAGTCACTATTTACTTAAGCAAGCAACTACTATGATTGGCATATGTTTCATTGACTCTCATAAATGCATTATTGTTTTCTTCCCTATTAAACCAAATAATGCACTAAGCACATGATCATGTCTTAGTTACTAGTTATGATGTTAATCTTATATTAAGATCATCAACATGAACTCATTCCTCATACTCCCATCCACTCACAAGATTATTGTATTCAATTAACCTAGCAAGCCAAGAATTGATTCTAATGGTGACTAACAATTAGAAACACAATTATTATAGAGCATGAGAACAATCAATGATAAGAAACAATTATTAATTTATATCAAATCAATTCTCTACTCTTTGTTCAAATCATAACCCCAAAACAAGGGTATTTAGCCAATATCGCTTATATTTAATTCAGAAAAACATTCAAACTGATAATGTACAAGAATTAAATGGTATGGATAACCCTAGGTTGCATGAGTATTTTCATTACTTGTTCTGTTCAATCCCCAAGTGCTTCACCCCTCCCAAAAATGTCTTCATAATGTTTGTATAGGTGCCTGATTGAAAAGATCTAACTACCTCTGTTAATCCTTCCTTAAGAAAGATTCATCTACTAACGAAATAGGGGATCACGACATTGTGATGGATACACCATCACGTCTTGATCCCTATCATGATAGGGATTTTTGCATTATCCACTTGATTCTTCCAACTTTCTTTCCAGTGTCATCTCCCATCCTTCAAGTTCCTAATAAACCTGTAAGAGGCTAATCACATTATTTAGTGATATACATGCGCATTTGTTAACAAGATACTCACAAATCACATAATTATCCTCAAAACACATTAGATGGCTCTACGACATATTTGTTCGTCCTCAAACAATCTCTTGTACACACAATTGCCAACATAGAGGACAATGATCACATTCACATACTGAATTAACTAAGACCTCATGCCGAAATTGGAAAGTTACAGTCGCCAAACCGTTAACCAAGCTTAATATAACAATTTCCTAGGCAAAGAAAATATGCCAATAGACTACTCAACACCCTTTGGATTCGTATGCTAACTTGCTACTTAAATGAGACATACCAATTGTGCATATTATGACTCCCCAAATGTGCCCTCACAAGAATGAATAGTCCACACTCCTATCAATTCATCAAATTGACTATCATGATTAGGACTTTATTGCACTTAGGCTCAAATCTCCCACTCATAAAGAACTCACATGTGTGCAACAAAGTACCATATGCTTGCCCATTAGGTAAATCTCCAATTATTAAGCATGCTCGAATGGAATCAAATAGGACTTTAACGGGTTGTAATGTTAGCTTAGGGACTGGTAGGAAAGTTATATCATAGTGTCTTACACTTCTCTGAGCACTTTTCAATTTCTGAACTGCATTACCCATTATTTGTTCGCTTTATTTTATTAACCCTCTCATTAACTAGCTATCTCATCATATCAATATTGCTTCGCTAAATTTTATTTTCTCTTTTAATATTTATTTTACACAACACATTCTCTCAAAGAAGGCCTTTTCACCCTAACCACTTCTATGTGTCACCTTTTACATTTAACCATCCCATTCATCAGATTCAACACTTAAAATATAGTCTATGCTTCAGTGCTAAAGGAAGCAGGGTGCAAAAACTAGGGATTCAACAAAGGATCAAGGCAAAAATACCGCTATCAAGGAATAGGTTACAGGCTCAAAAGGGCTAACTAGTGATATAATATCTCAATAGGCTAAATATCTCCATACATATCAAAGAAAGCCTATATCATCTTCTACTCAGAATGATGCTTTTGTTTCACTTCAACAACATGAAGGGAAAGTTCTAGACTATGATGCAAAACATGGATTATTCAAGAATCCTTACCTCAATTGGCACGTTCTTTCGTCTAGTACCACATAAAAGCTATGCCTCAACTAAGCACAAATTGAGTGATATTCCAGTATTAATCCATGTCACCAAGTGTGCTGAGAGTTATACTATGTGTATTTCTAACCCCATAACCTGCGTATCATGCACAAATGTCTTTCGGCTATAGTTGTTTTTCCAATGTTAAGGGCACCATCTACTGCACTACGTATTCACAACCATTGTAGGTTTCCACCTAAGCTACTCCTATCTACGACGGATCTCCCTTAAAATAATCGTCATCCATCCATCATTGGGAAGATTCCTTTATTCTATGACAAAAAAAAAAAAAAAAAGAAAAAAACAAAGAAACTATATATCAAATGACTATCTAATCTATAACAAAGGGACTATCCTTAGAAATGAGCCCGCAAAAAAAATTAAGGAACACCAAAACAAACTAACTACAAATTGCACTAAGTACAATACATACTTTAATGTGATAACTTAGTAGATTGCCCTTACATTTAAAGAACATCAACAAATAAAAGTATATCAACAAAAACATGAAAATAATTCTTAAAGAAAAATAAAAAGTACAATGCCAACACAAGATGTAATTACTTAATCACTAAAAACCATCCAGATATGTCTCCGCCCCCCACTACACTTATAATCAAGAACTGTCCCCAGTGCGCAAACCAAAAAAAAAAGGGGTGAACAACTCCCTGGTCGCTCATCTATGTCAGCTGTATCAGCGATTATAACATCCTCTTCGAGGCCCGTAGGCTTTGCTTCGGTGGCATCCTCGACCTCCTCATCCTCACTCTCGTATTCATCATCCGAGTCCCCTGATTTTGTCTCATACTCCGTGGGGACATCATCATCACTCGGCTAAAAAAATAGAGGCCCAATCCAGCACATAGTCCGGGCATGATCATTGAGTGGATACTAGATGTTGAAAGCAACAATTTTAGCTTTCGTAGCTGGATGACCCCTAATCCACAGCTTCAACATGTCGGATCCATACATGAACCCAAAATATCTCTTATACATAGCATATCGTTCCTACGATGTGAGTCTTTAACCACCTCTACTCTCACATACCTCCTGCTCGAGGTCACATCCACTGCCTTAGCTATCGGAGGGTGAATGATGTCTACGGGATCCTCTTCAACACCTTTTCCCTGTAGAAACCTCGTCATTAAACCCCTAAAACTATAGAACCACTTCCTGCTACGCCGTGCCTTATTCATTAAAGCAAGTATCACTCCCTCGATATTCAGCTCCATTCCCGTTATTAAAGCACTCAACACGCAAATCCGACTATGGAGGACTATGGTGTAGTAGTTGATGGGATACAAGTGATGATTTACTATTTTTGACTAGCATCTAACTTCCTTGTTAAGGTGAGCGAATGGGAGAGTGGCATGCCTGCCCCTAGTGTCCTGTCTCTACTGGGCTTAGGATTTGGCCCACACAAGGTGTGACAGATTAGTTGGTATGGAGGGTGCTGCCACAGATTGCGTAGCAACATCATATTTGCTTTATCATTTATTCCAGGCATATTATTAACAATTGCAGCATTCCACCACATACATAATATGGGCACCATATTGGGTACATCAGACTTCCCCAAACAACTACACAAATCGCGTACGCGTGGTGTGGACAAAAATAATAATGTCCTTTCCAGGGTCTACACCACCCCTGGTTCATCCATACGTTTGATCGAGACACGCAACATTTATGATGCCTCGCATACAATAGTATTGCCAACTCAGGTTCAACAACCCAAACAACTACACACATAGGAACGCTAACCACGCACAACAAGTGCAACATGGCAATCAACATACCCAACGAAACAAGAAATTCCTCCAATAGAAACATGCATTTTCTCCCCCCACAACATGTCCTATGTGACAATTGTATCCCAATTATGTGCCATAAAGAGTCAACATAACAAATTTACTCAACAAGTTCAACTGGACAAATTAAACCCAATCAAAAACTCATATATCGCATTCCCTCCCCCTCTATACTTGTACATACCATTCCCATCATTAACCAACTCTGAAAACACCATGCTAGTACATACAATCCCATGGAAGTTCATAATATGGAGAACAAAATAAAAGAGAGAAATACATACCTTGTACTTGTGAGGTTGAAGATGACAATTGAGGAATAACAAGAAAAACACTAAGTTAAGGGAATAAGGTTTGGGATTAGGGGAATTTCATTTCTAACAGATAAAATTTGATAACGGGGAAGGGAAATAAGGGTTAGGATATTTATACAAAGCTGGCCAGGTCGGGTTGGCTGATGGAATTAATGAAAATCCCAACCCAGCACACTTCATCATGAAGTGTTCCTTATCATGATGGAGTGTCCTCTTAAATAGAATCTCATCTCGATAATCATCATATTGTGATGTTTTTGTAATTGTATGTTTTCTTAACTAGTATTCCATCATAATAAGAATCATGACATAATGGCTTATTGTAATGGAACACACCAACTTTTAATGTCGTATCACGATAAGCCTCATGTTGTGATGGCTATCATGATGGACTCCAGGTATCAAGAATCACATCATGATAGGCATCACATCTTAATTCTTATGGTTATGGATTACTGACTATCAAGAATCTTATCATGATAAGCCTCATATTGTGATGGCTATCGTGATGGAACTCTGTCTAACCAGAATTTTATCACGATAAGCAACATGATGTGATGCCTATCATGATAGGATTTTGTCATTCTAATGATTGATCACGATAGGCATCACAACATGATGCTTATGGTGATCAATCAGCACTTAGTATTTTTTTAAAAATTAACTTCCTGCTAAATGTACCTAAATGCTTCCATGGTGTGTGTTCCTATTACACATTAGAAAATAACTAAACACAAAATGAAAACAACAAAAACAATAAAACACTTACAAAGCATAGGTTGTCTCCACCATGTTATTGGGCGCTTTATTTAACATTGTGGCATGACCCAAGTAATATCATGAATCCACCATGTTGACGGATGTCACCCAATCATCTCCTTTAGGCCAGTAATGTTAAACCCTCTGCCCATTGACCAAAAATGATTTGGTCGGATTTTTAATCTTGCAGCTCAATGGCCCCATGCTCAGTTACTCCCAA